>WJSG01027645.1:0-11740 GCA_016618145.1 Sanghuangporus lonicericola | reverse complement strand
GCGGATAGCTACCTCCTGGCTCCGTCTCCTGCTGCCTTCGCACAGTCAGGGAACATCGTACCGATCTCGATGAGGACCGCCGTCAGGACGGCTATATCCGTCTTCCAGCGCGTATCTGGGAAGAGGGTCCATTCCACTGTATGTACTCCCATTTCACCATTGGTTGTTCTCGATTCACAGTCTCCATCAGAGAGCGGTCAAGGCCGCCGCCGCCGCTGCAACGGGCGCATCCGTCAACTCAGCGCTAGCCCTGAAAGTTCCGGAGTTCGCTGTGACCAGCCATGGCGTCCGCATGCGTCTACTCGTGGTCGAGCTCCCAGACGGTTCGGAGCTTTCCATTGCTGTCCTAGCCTGCAAGGATACGTCCGACGGGAGCTGTATCGGGCTTCTCCTGCTGCCTAGTCCTGGACACGCAAGCACGGACCTGCCCCAATTTCACATCGCGATATCGCAGTCAGAGAACGCACGCATGCCATGGCTCTACTACCAGCCCTACCGCCTGCTGCGCATACGCAGCGACGATGGAGCCCTCTATATTGGCGACAAGAAGCTCACGATCTCTTGGAAGAATGTCTACATCGCGCACCGATACTTCCCTCGCAGGCCCCGGGTAAACCCTGGAGGTACCATGGTCGTGCACTTTCCGCAATGGCTGGTACAGGAGCTGCGCGAGCGGGGCTTCGTACCAAACCGCCATAATGTCGAGATGACTGGATGGGACGAGGAGGTCGCGGCATCCTGGAGCAAGTTGTGGACGCGCGGTGCGAAGAGCGGGCCTGTCATGTTCGCCAACCCGGATACGCAGGAGGCGTTCAAGATCGAGTTCGACCAGTGTCGCGACAAGCTCTGGGCTAACGTTTCTATATCTACGCCGACCGCTTCAGAAGACTCTTTCGTCTTCGAAACCGAGACCCTTCACGAGGGAGGCGCGTGTGAGACTGTGTACCCGGTTACGGGCGCCCTCGATCCGGAATGCGCACAGTTTCACGTCGAGGACTGGCCTGCCCGAAGCAAGACGTTCGGANCACAGTTTCACGTCGAGGACTGGCCTGCCCGAAGCAAGACGTTCGGAGACTCAGAAAGACAGGTTCGACTGTCTTTCAGTCGGTGGCCGCATCACTCCCGGCTTGCGTACTTGGCCGACATCCGGCTCGAAGGACGTGTTTTGGCGCCTCAACTTCTAGAGCAGCGGCGATCCTTCTCCTCCGCCACGTTGTCTCGAGGTTTACGCCCTCGTGCATACGAGAGGACTAGTCATGCGCGATGGGCCTCCGTTCTGCCCTCCAAGCTCTGGCTTCGTGCTGGCTCAGTTCGCCCTGCCTACATATAAGGACGTATGCTCATCGCTTATACAAGTACCCTCGCTAACATGATCATCTACTGGACATTCCATCGTACAATCGTACACGGTAAATATTCAAATTAACCATCTCACCACCCCTTCGTAATAGCACATTCATGTATTGTATCGCAGGCCGCCAGGCCCGGGACCCTTGTGTATATTTTGTGCCAGTGATTCGGACTGCTGAAGGTGCTCACAGAGAAGAGGCATTCGCTTGGGCAATTTCGACGGACTTGCGCAGCAGTCCGCTCCCAGTATACGTCCGCGTCGCGGTAAAGCTCTCCATCTCGTTCTCCTCCGAGACGTCCGCGTCATTTGACCACTGGGCGGTAGATCTCGTTGAGGTGGTGCCGTGCACAAGGTCCCCGCCCATCGGATCGATAAACTCTGCGAAGTTGACGGTGGACGTAGCCCCTGCCCGCGAGTGGCGGACGAATGACGGTTCAGTGAGGTCGTCAGAATGCCCATCAGCCACGTCTCGAAGGTTGAGAATGAAACGCGAGATGAGGATGCTTGTGATTCTAAAGACGAGATGAGCATGCGATGACCACGACTGCGTATACAATATCGAACAAAACTCACGGATCTTGGAATGCGGTTACAGCACTTGTTTGCTGCGACAAGGTGAAGCCGTTCATCAGAGCGCATGTCGACATGAGGCTGCAGTGAGGACTTACCGGATACACATTCACAAGGATATTGACAAGGTTCAGGATGAGTAGACAACTAAGTATCCACTGGAGTCAATGCCTGGTTCACGCTTATAATCGGGGGTCCGATGATCAGTCGACTCACACGAAGTAGAGGGTACCGTCCTTGAGCAGCGCATCAGTCAGCGATGTGCGCATGGGCATCTCGGCTGCCGTCTTCAACTTCCTGATACCGAACGTGCTATACCATGTGATGACGAGCACAACGAGGTCGCCCACGATCGCACAGGTCCGACTAGCTATGGTCACTGCATCCTTGGGTTAAATATGTCCCTGCGGCGTAAGCTGGCTGGTAAGCTTACGACTACCGTAGGAGGTGAGTTGAGGGGTGGTCCAGACTGAACACAAGGGTGACTCACTGTATCCATTCAGTCTCCGGAAAGGTAGAAGATAGCACGCAATTCAACGGCGATGGGGCCTCGACGGGTTTCAGGTGCGAGTAATAGAGCTTTTCAAGTTCAGATTACGGAAGTCAGTTGACCACATCTGACACTAAATACTGGAACAGATAACGAACGTACCGATTCCATGACGAGATGAGGTATGAACCAGATTAAGGTGAACGGAATCACCCACCACTTGCGCTTGCTCAAGGCATATGCGCGCAAGGTGGAGAACACTGGCACAGATACCAGTGAGCGACGGATTCAAGAATCAAAACAGATTGTTGTGACGCACCAGCCCAAATATATGATGGACCAGCGTTGCCGATGATCACCATTGAACCTACAGCATCGCACCTGCCAGGAGCAGCGTTGAGTAAGCGACCGTGCAGGAATGTCCAGGCGAGGCGAAAGCGGCAGGACATACCCCTGCAGAAGCGTGAGATTAGCTTCATGAAGAGGTTTACGAGGCCGAAAGGTCGCTTACGAGGTCCGACAGTGGATAAATCGAGATGACTTGTGTGATGTACTCAAGAAAGAGCCAGTACCGGTTGAGGACGAAGAGAATCGTCGCCACGGTCGCCTTCTGTCCCCAGACTAGCCGAGTTTCTCGATCGAGAGTGATCAACCATTCGAACGACAGCAGAGCTGGACGTCGGTCAGCGAGCAGCTATTGTCACGAGTGGATAGGGCGACTGAACTCACCGAAAGCTGAGAGAACGCAATATGTTTCCCTAGTCCTGTTCAAGTGGAGTCAGGGTGGCTCAGATAACAGAGTGACGGTGCAAGAGAAGACGCACACAACAGCGATTTCGTGAGTGTAGGCATCCGATGTACTGGTATCGGACATTGCGCCAGTGGGTCACTGCCAGCACTGGTCGAGTACCGTGATGGTGACTAGGACTCGAGCCAACGTTCCCGAGACCGTGGCGATACTTATAGCAATCGATACCCTACTGCCGCCCGACATTGATGTGAAACCTGTACGCGAGATCCAACCGGGGTTAGCTCATCTAGAGAACTCTTCCAAGCGCAGCATATGGGGCTTACCGCAAGGTGATCATCCAAATCCCGTGCAGTGCACGGAGGTTCAGTTCAAGGACGGGCAGATGACATTTGCAAAAATGACAACTTGGGGGCAGCTAGCCATAGTACTAGCCCTAAACTTTGTGTCGGACATCAATCAACTTGAGACGTGTGTACAGGCACGGCGGAGTGACGCAATCTTGAACCTCAGAACATCGCTACGAACGATTAATCCAAGCGGGAGCCCTTCGTCAGGTTTGGTGTCGGGGGCAGGGAACTGTTGAGAAAAGACTCGTTGAACTGTGGCAGTCTCAGCACCGTGTCCGATCCTCCGCGCGTTGCGCCCGAGGCGCGTATCCATCAGAAGTCTCAAGGCGAAGCTAATCACCGGACAGACGCTTCCGACCCATCAGTCTATGTAGGATCTGCGCTCCACGCAGAATGCAGCATACATACCCGTTACCCGCCACTGCTCGGCGGTCACTGCATTGCAATGAACGGTCCCTACCCGCGCTTCGGATCAGTCAAGTCCAAAGTTGATTGCTCATGACAGAACGAAACATACATAGGGGTGAATGACAGTCAGTACACAGTGTTGCAACTCCCGAGTCGTCCGTTAACAGAGGGCTGCCGGGACGTTCGGCATTCGCCACGGGATCATCGAAGGACTCACGGGTTCCACCTCTCGCCGATACAAGTGGGTGTTCGACTGCAAAGGTCTCCAACTCGCTCTCCTCCGAGACGTCTGACAACCAGTCAGAGCTAGACCTCTCCGCGACACCGTGATCAAGGCTCACGCCCGTGGGGTTGTTGAATTCCGCTAAGTTCACGGAGGATGTGAGCCCTGCGCGCGGTCGGTGGACGAAGGACGGCTCTGTGAGGTCATCATCGGACTTTCCCTCGGCCACGTCCCGAAGGTTCAGGATGGAGCGCGAGACAGTTCTAGTGAACGTTCGGCCGGTACGCGCGCCAGGATCATGTAACCCACAGCTGTTCGTAGCTGTATATCCCTCGCGGAATATCCGGAGCATCTGAAAGGCAAGTCAGACGATGAGCTTACGCACCACGTACGCCACTGCAAGATGTGCGCTCACAGTAATCGACATGGGCTCTAATCTCCCTCGGCACGGGTCCCAAGCGTTCCCGGAGCGTCTTGCACCACCAATCCGCGTCGTGAGCGAGCGAGTTCTCCTGAACGTGCACGTACAGCAGTGCGAGGTTGACGAGCGGGCCTGAGTTCAGAGCATCACGGACCTCTTGCCCGCAGATCAGATCGAGCGCGAGCGCACGAGTGCCGTGGTAGGTGATGTGCCAGGTGCCGCCCGCGCTGCGTTCCATGGAGGGAGAGAGTTGTATGGAGATGGTGTGCATGTAGTCGGAGCGGATGCTGCGCAGGAGCGATGTGAAGTGCCCCTTCAGAAGGACGAGCGTCTCTCGTTTTTTCTTGATGGCAGCTGTCGGTGTCGGGGATCGCGCATCAGACGATCTGTCGACGGAGAGAGAAAGCGATATAGACCGGAGGTAGCGATAACGCGTGACGCTGGCACAGGTGTCCTCTGCAGCGAGGGCGTCAGATGCGCGCGCGAAGGAGTAAGGGCGGAGAGGGACGAACCCCAAGGCCACGAGGCATCCAGCTCTTGGAGGTTCATGTCGACGACCTTGGTGCCGAAGGCCCTGATCATGGGCGGGAAGTCGGTGAGGTTCTGTGGAAGGAAAGGTCAACATTCGACAGGTGCGCCCATGCATGAGACCGAAGCCGACTGACCCACAACGTCAATGTATAGAGCTCATTGCAAGCCGAACTCTCTCGTATCGCGCACAGGTTCTCGCAATCCTCCGGTGTATAGCTGACTTGAAACTGCAGGACACCACAGGAGAGCTCGTTCAGCTTCGGCAAATAGCGAACGAGATGGACAAGGTCGCGGGGCGAGTGGAATATGATGTTCGATATCTGCAGACTGGACACCAAGTTGAACTTCCCGACGAAGACGAAGTATATCGGCGGGGACGTGTCCCAGTTGAACTGGCGGAGCGCAAGATGCCGCATGTTACGCAGCCTCGTCACCAGCTGCGGATTCGCGATCGGGAAGAATCCATGGCGGTGTGCGTCCGCGGGAGTGACGTGGAGCTCATGGACGAGGTCTGCAAGGGCGGGATTGACGGTGATCGTCGAGAGGAAGCGGGCGATCTGCTGGGGGCGCCGGAAGCTCACCCGGTGCAGGAGGTTGTACCTGCTCCGGGGATGCCAGCCCTTGCACGTCAGGGCACATGCGCGCAGGGTGTCGTAGCGCAGCCGGACGTAGAACTCGCAGCCGGAGGCGTCCAGGATGAACTCGCAGAGTTCGAGGGGCAGCCGGGACTCGTCCATGAATGGCGATGGACGTCGCTTGATGAGTGCAGCGGTCGCGCTTGCCAAGATACAGTCCCCACAAACGTCTATAGACGTTCAGTAAGGCCTCCGGGGTTTGAGTGTTCGTGGGGACTCCCAAGGACTCTACCTATAAGCCGAGTCAGTCCAGGGGCGGCTATCCGCCACAGCTCTTTGATTGACCTCATGTCACTCACGTACGCTGGTAACTAGCCAGTAGGAGTGCCCACATGCGCTATCGCTCTGACGTCTTGACATGTCGATGGCAAGGGACATATGGCGAGGGAAGTCGCAGCCTGCGGGACGCAGTACTAGCACATACTGACCAACGTTGTTGCTTGCGCCCAGACTGAGACCGCCCAGAATAAGAGGTGACCAGCGCGCTCCCGCCCAGAGCTCAAGCTTACCTGGAGATTGAAGGGTATGCTGCTCATGAGAGTAGATGTAGCCGTCGCAGCCAAGATCGAAGTCGAGGAGCAAGTGATGTTGACGCTCATGCCAATGCGCTTGAGCCTTGACCACCACCTCACCTTGTGGCGACATGATTTCGTTCCCTTCATCTTTGTCCTCGAGACACAAGCACAACGCCGGCGACCGGCATACATAGCCGTTGACGGAGATCGGTCTAGTACAAGTCATTCGCTAGCTTCTACATAAGCCCTAGTATCTTCGACACACACACAGCAGTGAACGGGAAGAGAGCGACGTGCAGGACGCGAAGACCGAAGGTTCGATGCCCGGACGCGTGGAGTTATTCGAGTCGCCCTGCGGTGACCCGGGCAGGACAATGGTTGTTCATGCGACGTTGGGAGGAACAGGAGGATGGAATGGAGGACCTTGCTGGGTATGTCTCCACGTTCACATGCCCTGTGCAGGGTTACTTTTGTCAGGGAAGGTGGTGGAGGAATGGATTCGACTGTTGCCAGAGGCACGGATGGAAGTCGCGGTTTGGTCGCGGTTGAAGTGTCATGACTCGTGAGTCTGCTCACTTGCAAGCTGGAGTGCAAACTTCAAAGCGGCCCTTCCAATCCGTTGTTCGGACTTCTTCACACCGCGCGAGCTGTATTCAATGTACCCTTGCACGACCAGCTGTGTTGCTTGAACACCATTTACTGAGATTCAATGCACTGCGGGAGTTCGCGCACCACTGCCAGTGCCCGTACTCAGTTTCGTCAGTCATGACCCATGAATGAGCTGAGATTCTGTACCTCGCATCACCATGATTAGAACGCGTTTGCTGATGTCGAATCCTCGTGCGCGTGGCCTCTGACTGGGCCCACATCATGCCCTACGCCGCTTTGCATGCCACACTGGCAGGCTGCTTGCAGAGGTTTCATGCGGGAGTCATGGTGAGTACGCTGCAGCATGGCCTTCCTCCTTGCTACAGCCGCGGTTGCTCGCTGTCAAGGTGGGCTCAGTACCACAATAAAATCATATTCATCATCAACGTGGGGTAGAGAACACGAGTACACTCAACTTGAAAGTGGGCTGACATGTTACAGTATGATCATCTCGTGGGGCTATCGTAGTGGTAACAATGCTGCCTTCCTCGACCATTGGCTGGATGTTTTCCTTCTTGCGTAGCAGATACGCAAGTATCATGCGTCCGCCGCGTCGCGATTCATTGACGTTAACCCTTTTCAGGTTCTCGGAACACACCTGTCAAATATGGTATGCAACTTCTCGGCTTAGTCATCTACTAAGTTCTCAACTCGCCACAGACGCCAGAAGGTCTCATGCAGTATCCCAACAACTCAGAGTCACCACACTGATTGCTTCAACATGGCTGATTCGCAGGCCCTCACATCATCCCGTCAGCACGAGACACTGCCTAAAGTCCCCTGCGACATCTGGATCGCTGGCTTCTGCATGAACGTCGACCACCTCTACCTCCTCTGCCTCGCACATGGTCTCACGCGTGAGCAGATCGAACTCGACGAGCCACTCCCTGCTGCGAGGCGAATAATGGAAGGCTGGTGCGACGGCCTCGATCTCATCGAAATTCGCACCGTGTCCCAGGACGGATCCCGCTGCATCAAATTTCTCCTCATCCTCCTCGTCTCACCGCAGCTTCGGGGAGAAGAGGCGCCTCTGGAGCTACTCAAGTACAAGCCATCGTTTGCGAAGATCCTTCCCACCATCTTTCCGCCGAACTACGTGAGCAGCAAGGAGGAGTACTTCCCTCGTCGCAGGCTACCTTGGGTCATAATGCCGTGGCCGCTCTATCTCTACAGTGCGCACCTGTCGTCTTCTCGGTATGCATCTCTACTGACGACAAAGTAGTCACGCCCTGCGTTAGGCGCGAGATGGACAAGTTCAGCGCCAAATGCAGTGAACTTGCCCGCGCCCGCAGAATAGCGGCGGACGGCGCCGCTGATGACGCTCCTGAGGAGATTCCCTCCGCTGCTTCGGATAGGAGCGTGACTTCCGCGGACGTTGGCTCGGAGAAGCACGCGACTCGGTTAAGTGAGGAGTTGGGCTCTGAGAAGGGACGGGCTCTGAAAGACTCGCGGGTAGTCCCATCAGGAAAGAGAGCTCGGGGAAGCGACGTCCCAGTGGAGTCAACAGGCGCAGGAGAGCCCAACCACTGAAGAAGCGGTTGTGGTGAGTGGCAAGTAGCCGCACGTGGCGTTAAGTGCTACCGAGCTCGTCGCTCTAACCTCCATTACAGTGCCCAGGAGCGAAGATGCGGTCCTCGCGGTCCTCTGTATCACTTCTCGGAAGAGCTCATCGGGATTTTCTATGCCACCTGTCGGGACCTAGCCATCCAGAGCCGCTTTCTTTGTCGAAAACGACCTGCAAGTTACACATCGACTTTTTTTGAGGATGACAGTGTTTATCGGGTACTTATGCTTGAGACGCGACATCCGGGTACCCGGTCCGCTAAGGTTGCCGCCCACATCCGCAGCGTTGTCAAGATGCGCGTCTCGTTTCGCACTTTTGTCGTTCATCGATTGCATTTTGCGTGTGCCTCACCCGGTACGTCTGTCACAGCGGCGGACGACTCACTCACTCTAACACATCTGTTGCTAGCTATCATGTGGCTCTTGAGCACCGAGCGCGCGGAGCTGCATCACTTCGTCTCTCCCGATGTGATTGAGGAGGGGTATGCAATCCTCTCGCACGTCTGGGACGCGCAAGAGCAGTCCTTCAAAGACATCCGGAAGCTTCAGAAGAAGTGTGCTCTCACCGGAGACACGCCTCGCAACTTCGCATCAGAAAAGGTCAGGCGGTGCTGCGAGACCGCGGAGCAATACGGATACAAATGGGTATGGCTGGATTCCTGCTGCATCGACAAGACGAGCAGTGCCGAGCTCTCGGAGGCCATCAACTCCATGTTCCGCTACTACTCCCTCTCCCAGGTCTGCTTCGTCTACATGGCAGACGTCAATATATCCAGGTTACCGTCCTCGTTTTACGAGAGCCGCTGGCACACGAGAGGGTGGACTCTGCAGGAGCTGATTGCTCCTCCCACTACCTACTTCCTCTACTCCGACTGGACATTGCTGGGTACCAAGTTCGGGGTCGCCCATGCTATAGAAGAGATCACCCGCATCCCATCCTCGCTCCTGCTTGGATATACACGTCTGACCGATTACAGCGTTGCGCAACGTCTATCATGGGCAGCGAATCGGAAGACAACTCGCGTCGAGGATGAAGCGTACTGCCTCTTTGGACTCCTCGACGTCAACATGCCCACGCTATACGGAGAGGGGAGGAGGGCATTCGAGAGGTTACAGGAGGAGATCCTCAAGCAAAGTCCTGATACCACCGTCTTTGCATGGGGAGAGCCAATACCGATAGACTTGCTCCTCGGCGCCGCAACTACTACGATAGCCACCAGTGGCTGCAGCGGATGGGCGGGTCTCTTTGCACCTTCCCCAGCAGCCTTCACGCGGTCCGGTAGTATCACTTATGGGCTACCGCCGGTCCCACCGGGCCCTTCCTCGGGGCAGGACCACATGGTCGAGCAGTGAGTCCCCCATTCACGTCCCGCCGCATAACACGTTGACCATAGGTGACGGTTGTATACCAGGATATGCCTGACTGGCGACCATGTCAGGTCGTTTTCCGTGACACCCCATGGTATATTGGCACATATCCCAGTTGTTGAGGACAACGGGCTCTTGATCGCGGATATGTTCTGGTCTGACGGCGGTCGCAACCCGCTTGCGCTGGTTCTCCGACGGTTACCGCAGATGCCCAATCGGATGGTGCCGCTCCACGCAGTCGGCATCATGGACTCTCCACCACGGGCCATTGCACAGTGCCAGCGGCCCGCCTTTGATGGTTTGAACTGGGTATGGCGCAATGTGTACATCGCGAAGAGCGGCGCGACTCCAGCTCGGATCCCCATACTCGAAGACTGCGGGTCCTTCATTCCCTTCAGCCACGTCTTCATCTCGCCGTTCCGCTTCCCCGAAGCGGCGATCGACAGTTTCGGGGCTGCGTATGATACCAGGATCGCAGTCCGCACGCCAGGGAGGGTGAATGTGTCGATCTCGGACTTGACCCAGCCCTGGCCCTGGTCCGACGGAAAGCCGATGAGGTTCACGTTCTACAAGCTCGATTCTGAGCCGTGCTACGTTATCCAGCTCGGAGTGTGCAAGCTGCTTCGAGCACCCTGGATCCAGCCACAACTCATAGCGTCTCCGGGTCAGTCACCCTACCTCGGGGAATGCTGGGCAAACATCCGGTTCGTGGAACAGCGTCAGAACAACACGTGTTCACCTCCATATCACGCTTGTCCGGAAGACCATGTCTCCACATGGGCTGGGCTGAAGAAGATGTTCACTGCTCTCCCTGGAGAAGCTACCGCGTCCCCAGTGTTCACTGCAAAGGGAATCGAGCTCGCCTTCGAGCTTTGCCCCCTCAATCCCGGCGGCACTTTCGTTCTCAAGGAGCCTCCGCGGCGTTTAGAGGTCCCCCTTGATGTCCAGAACACATTCTTTGGTGAGCCTCACTCCTCGCACTACCATCGTACCGTGCTGATAGGTGTTCCCGAACAGAACCAGAGCCCGTTTGACGCACAAGTCCACCATGCCAATCACGGCGCCCACCCTCCAACGCGCTGTTGTCCTCATGCTCTGACGGTATTGCGGTACTGTATCGGCAAGGTGGGCAGTAGGCGTGCGTCCTCCTCGCGGATCTTGCATGACTCTATCATCTTTGCGAATTCGACAGCGCTGTTGTTCTCATGCTCTGAGGGTGATACGGTACTGTGTCGGCAGGGTGGACAGTAGGCGTGCGTCCTCCTCGCGGATCTGGCGTAACTCTGTCATCTTCGCGACTTCGATAGCGCCGTGGTACAATCTCGCACTGCGAACTCGTGTTCAGGCTGAGTCTTCTCCAAGCGCCGCTCTCGACCTTTATACACGAGTTGCGTGTGTTGTTCCCCACAAGCCCTTCAAGCCCGACCATGCCCGCTATCAGTAAGTACGCTCACCAAGCACACATCCCGCTCTCCGGCTCCCATCATTCACACATCTCTATCCGACTCCTCCTTCAAGCTCGACTCTTCAGGAATCGCGGGCTTCTTCGGCGGAGATAGCGCCTGGAAGGCCGTTGCGACGACTTGCATCCTGAAGCGTTACGTGGACGTGCCCGTGCTCCTGGGATACTACAACTCTCCGGGTGCGTACGAGGTGGTGAAGCGGTGTGCGCCCCTGGCCAAGAGCACATTCTGGGACTCCCTCTTTTCGGGCGACGACCGGGACCCCGCTGAGATCCTCGGACTGGAGGCAAAGAGGGGACCTACATTCCTCTCTGCTTCGGGGGAGACGATTCGCACGGGCCACCCGGCGTACCTAATTGGAGCTGCCTACACAGGGCATTGCGTCGCGTTGGCTCAGCAGCCAGGGGGCAACGCAGTGCCCGGAAAACATCGGAGCGCCCGCGGAAAAAGGATCCC
>WJSG01027621.1:0-12568 GCA_016618145.1 Sanghuangporus lonicericola | reverse complement strand
ACTTTGGGGAAACACGTCGCTTTAAGGCGCCGGGATTTCCCGGGTCTGCGCACGCTGCCCACGTTCGCGCGACGGTCACGCTTCTGGCACGCCCCGCTGCAGGAGCTCTCTGCGTCCGTCGTCCTCGTCCCCGACGCGTCTGCGCTCGTCGTCGTCGCGTCGGGCTACCCTCAGACGCGTCGGCCGCGCTCCCCAGCACCCGCACACGCCCTCGGGCGCTCCGCCGCGACCCATCCTCCGACTTCCGCAAGGTCCCCGTCTCGTATCCTCGGAAGGACTCCCCCGCCCATGCACGCTCTGGCAGCTCGGGTGTCTTCGCAGATGCTCCCTCGACGGAGCACCCGGGCTTCTGGCATCGCTGCTCATTTGCCTCGGCTGTTTTCCCCGCGTTGCTACGTCGCCTTCCTGATAAGGTATGAGCGCGAACTCGCCCGCAGCTTCTCTCCTCCTCGCACAATTTCCTCGAGTTTCTTTTTTTCTATAAAGCCCTCCCCCGCTCTCTTGACCCCGTCCAGGCCCTCCCGCCGACCCATAGGCACACTCTCGCGCCCCCGATCCACCGCGATGCTCAAGTACATCTCCCCAGACGTAAGTGGCTGCTGCCCCCACCCCGCGTCACCCGTCCTCACCCCATCGCATCGCAGGAGCTCGCTTCGATCATGAAGAGCGACAAGGTCCCTATGAAGGACTACTGCGTCATTGACGTCCGCGACGACGACTGGGCAGGCGGGAACATCAAGGGCGCACACAACGCACCCTCTAGCCAGTTCTACGTACGCGTGAACGACCTTGTCGAGAAGACGAAGGAGATACCCACTGTAGTCTTCCACTGCGCACTGTCACAAGTTCGGTACGTCTCTCGCGCCGTCTGAAACGACTGACTGGTAGACTGACGCATCGCATCAACGCGCAGTGGTCCGAAGGCTGCACGAGTGCGTACTACCCATACCTGTGCGGGACTACTGCTGACATGCTCCTCAGATATACGCAGAGGCCCGCGACCAACTAGAGGGCGACGGCTTGGACATCCCGCACCAGGTCCTCATCCTACGCGGCGGCTTCTCAGACTTCCAAGCCAAGTACAAAGACGACCCCGAGCTCGTCGAGAACTGGAGCAAGGAGGTCTGGGGCAACCCACAGTGGCTCTGACACCAGCCGCATCATGCGCTCCGCTGTGCGGACGCGTGCGCGTGATACGTAAGGGGGATGAGATTAGACGAGTATATTTATACAGTGTATCTATGTCGCTTTAGAGCTATGTCATTTTGTATTCGCGAGCATGCACAGGAGCACTCAGTGTCGCGAGGGAACACCGAGAAGGAGCTCGCCGAGCAAGCGACCGTCCGGATGGAAGGAGACTCCAAAGAGCAAAGGATCGCGAGTCTGTGCAAGACGCACTCACAGGGCGATAAAACCCTAAGCTGTCTTCTCCTCGCCCGNTGCAAGACGCACTCACAGGGCGATAAAACCCTAAGCTGTCTTCTCCTCGCCCGCTCCGGCACCCTCTTCCTTCTTCACGAACCGCTTCGGGATAGCCTCAATGACCTGCTGCATGCGCCGCCGCTCATCCGCCCGGTTCTTCTGACAGATAGTCCTGTATGGCACGCGCCCGTCAGCACGGCATACCCGGCCCAAAAGCGAGAATGACGCGTGCGGGGAGGGGACGTACCAGCTGCCCAGCGAGATGAGCACGAACGTCCCCATCGCCCAATTGGACGCGACGAACGCGCCTGCGCACGCGTTCACAGAAGACAGCAGAAGCACATCGCGCACACGTACAGAAACCGCGGGGAGCGGGGAGCGGGGAGAAGCTGTCAGCGCAACGCGCACACGGACGGAGGTGAAACACGCGACGCACTGCTCGACAGCCCGCGGATGACCCCGATGCCCACCCCGCTTGCGATCCCGCTCAGCAGGCTGTTGCGCGCACACGGGATCTCGTTGATCTTGTTCAGGTCATCGGAGGATATCCTCTTCCTTCCGCGCCGCGCAGGTCAGTCACGCTTCGCATCCGGGTGACCATATGCATGTGGGATGACGGACCTTGAATGCCTCCTTCAAGTCGCCCCAGCGGCTGCCGGTCGTCTCCACCTGGTACACCATGCGCTTCGAGGGCGAGGGTGAAGCCTCGGGAGTCGGAGAGGAAGAGGAGGCTGCCTGGGAGTCGGAGGGTTGCGATGACGAGGACATGGTGGTCGACTGTGAACGCACGATGATGCGTGCCGCCTGTCTGCTTCCCGCACGGGCGCTCCGAAAGTTCTGACTTGTCCTCCGCCCTTTGTGCACTGTGTCCGAGAGCTCTCACTCCGGACATGTACTCATACTCAAATCAGAAGATACACAAGGCCTGCACAAGCCATGCTACAAAAAAGTAAAACGCCGCGCACTACATACTGCAGACGAGAAGGAAGACCGAAAACAATCCACTTATTCCATTTGAGACACCGAGCTCCCAGCCAACTGACTGGTCCCAAATGCGTCCCAAAAAGAAAAAGGGAGATCCCCCGACGACACAAGCCGGTAGTGCAGTGGCAAGGTCATCGCGCCCCCGAGTTGCAAGCAGAGCTCGAGGGACAAGGGCGGCAAAAATTAGATAACCAATAATGGAGGCGGTGCCTCCATAATAGTGGTTAAACTATTAAGAACAGATACTACACTTGATCTAAGCCAAAAGGCCAGAGTGGTAAGGAAACAGTGATGTGCGGGCGTGGCTTATATAGTGGCGGGAGTGCGCACGGACCAGGGCTCTGTTTGGTCGGCGTGTTCGCTTCGCTTATGGTAGACTGGCGCATCAATAGCATCTACAACCCTCCTAATATCACCGCATTAATGGGGTAGTGGTAACCTGGGTCGTTGCCATCGACCCGCCGGGGGTTCGATTCCCCCTTAATGCAGTTCGAGAGCGTCGGCGGGTTTTTTGTTTGCTCGAGCTCGCTATGGAGTAGCCCGGTGTGTAGTAATACTCCTGTATCCGCGTTCCCCAAGGCATTCTGAACGGTTCAGCAAACTTGGCGTGCATGTATCAGTCGCACTCCGAAGTTCAAACAGATGTATAGAGGCATCCAGCGGTGATTATATGACTATTCTTACAGACGTCCGACTATAGTTACTCGTTCGAAATTGAATCCGCTCTTTGCTCCGTTCACGACGAGGGGTTACCCGGGTGCACCGAGCTCTCCGTAGCAAGTTCCTCCAACGCAATCGTCCTCGACGGCTTTCCGATGTTCGCATCGCCGAGGACACCATCCTGCTTGTAGTCGGTCTCCTCCCGAGCACCCTCCTTCTTTCCTGGAGTTTGCCTGTCCGTGCTAGGCGTGCTGGGCACGTTCTGTGTGGTACCGTCAGCGACGAGGTCGTGCACAAGGCTGCTCAGACAAGACTTACGTGAGGAGGGTCGCGCATGTATTCCTCGTGGATGTCCCGCTCGGTGACGGATGGCCTGTCCACGGTCTGGTATGCCTTCTTGAACGTCCGGCTCTCGTCGGTGACGTTCGCGCCGAGGTCGCCACGGTATTCAGAGGACATGATGGTTAGAGAGAGGGAATTGGGTGATAGTGATGTGTTCGAGTGTGGTGGGTTTGTTCGAGGTGACTGGTGTCGTCGAGATGCGAGCGTTTTTATGCTGGTACGTGTGTGCACGAGCGGAGAGGGCTGCGTCATGGTGATGTCAAGGTGCCCCGACTCTGAGAACATAGTTGGAGTCCGGATATGGTCATCACTCCACCATATATGGATCAACTTTCTCCAAGCGCCGGGACTCCGAGACGAGTACCAACGATCCAACGGCGGGCCCGGCGCGCGAGGTAGGCAAGGGAGGCCAGATCTCATCGATACTTATCTCACAACACTATAGCTAGTAGGCTGGCGCACTACTACGAGCCAAGAAAGCGCGCCGGATCACCTGCATCGTTGTTGTTTTGTGGCTAGTGCAGTAGTGCAGAGGAATATTCCTGCCGTTGCCCGCAGCTTTCGTCAGGTCGTCATATGTCGACGTTGCAGGGTCGAGGTTTGAGACTAGGAGGTACGACTTACCAGCGATTGAGTCCAGTTGAGTGACCTGTGATCGAAGGCATATACCATTGCCAGGCTACATTGTCGCATACATTTTCTACGCTTGAATGCAAAAGTAAGGTTTGGTCGCGTCCGGACATTCTTCACGTAGCAATCTGCCGTCTTCTGAAGAGGATCTCCGCCTTTGGGTCCGGGATGAGGTTCATTCCGAAGCAGAAGTTATCTGGCCGAGGACCGTCGCCAGGAAGCTTGAGGTCGTAATTGAGGACAACGTACGCGAGCATCGCCTTCAGCTCGTTGGCTGCGAAGAACCGCCCAGGGCTGCGACGAGGTGGTCAGTTCACGGACGCTAGGACGAATGAGTAGGGACTAAGACCGTACCACGCGTGTTTTCCATGTCCGAAGGACATATACTCGAGAGAGGTGTGGACGAGGTGATGCTTCGTGCCCTCGCCCTCGGCGGCCCGCATGCGCGCGAAACGGAACGGGTCGAAGGCAGATGCGTTCTCGTATATGCCTTCATCATAGTGCGTTGGATACGACGCGGCGGCGATGAGCGTGCCCTTCGGAATGAACGTCCCGTCGAGGAGCGTAGTGTCCTTCAGTGCTTTGCGCGTGACCGCGGCTATGCACAAGAACACGGATAAGAATTAGCAGCAGGGTCATAGTGGAAGCAAATGGCATACTGAGGGCGACGCCGTTCACACGCTGCGACTCCTTGAGGAAGCTGTCGATCTTCCACATCTTTCCCATGGCTGCCTTCGTCCACCCTTCTGTGGCTACGATGGCCTCGACCTCGTCTCGCAGAGGCTGTATGTACTGGGGCTCGGCGGCAAGATGGAGCAGCGCGTGTGAGATGCTCTGGGCGTGCAGTAGATGATGAGCATGGGCACGAAGCAGAGCATTCTAGAGACGCCACACACATTTGACGAAGTATGGATAGCAGCGAAGTTCACGCCCATGATGCGTTTGGCCATCTGGTACTCCGTGTGTCGACGTGGAAGGGCCTCCTCCAGAACCCACTGCAACATATCGTTCTGATATCGCGAGCGTTAGTGCCCACGTACTGTACGCACGAACAGTGCAAACGGCGGAGCAGGCACTTACAGGTTTCCCGGGGTAGTCGTCTCCATACGCCTCCATTTTTGCCTTGCGTTCGTCCAGAAGTGGCTTGAGATGAACCAGAGAACGACGGAGGTTCTTCCTTGCAGCGCTGAAACACTCTGCCAGGAAACTGAAGAAGTTGGGTCAGGCGAGCTCGAATACAGACGGTAGGATACGTACGGTCTCATTACAACCGGTGCAAGACCGAGAAGGTACATATCTTTGACTACGTCAAGCGTGAACTGGATTGCCAAGGTGAGGAATTCCTCGTTACGGCCTGGCACAAATTACAGGTTAGTGTATGGGGACTCGGAGACGACTCAAAGACGCACAGGCTGGTAGCCCGACGAAGACTCGGTTGCTAGCACGGGCGATGATCTTCTGCGTGACATCGAGTATCTTCACCTTGTCCCATTCCGAATCTGCGCACCGATCCCTGTGAACACATCGTGAACGCTGAGAGGACAGGAACGCTCACTATCGCCCCCCTGAGGACAGATGTATTCAGGGACCGCCAAGCTCAGCTCGTCGATGACATCCGGAAGGACGGCGGCCAGCGACCTCATAAGCTTGTCCCGAATGAGGTCAATGTGATAGGGATCGTCGATTGTGTCGCGTCCAAGGGTAAAGCGAGTTTGAAGGGTCTTCCGACGCCCCTCAGACATGAACGGAGTAGTCGAACGACGCACGTACCTCTTCAGAGCCTTCAATGAATGATAGCTCGTCATCTGGCCGCTTCCTCAAATCGTCCACCATCCGATGCCCAGACACCACGACGAACCATTGGTCGAAGAGGGCGACCTTGAACGCAGAACCATGGTACTAGTTGTGCATGACGGGCCGACCAGTCGCCGTCAGATGAACTGTCCGCAGAAGGCGCATGAGCGACACTCTTACCTGCGCATACCCCTCAGAGAGTATGGCTTTCGGTTCGCGTAGAAAGCGGAAGGCGCTCCAGTAGGACAGGATGGGTGCGGACGGGCCACCGACAGTTGGGATCTTCCTAAGCTGTATACACAGCACGACGTTAGTGCTTGCTCTCACAATGCGTGTAATACTGCGTACCGGGTCGGAACGCCATCGCATGATGTATGCAACGACAACGACTGCAAGCAGAGCACATAGGACGGCAGTACGTTGGTCATCCATCCTGCGCGAGAGTGTGTACTGGCTGCGGGACTCTGGGGGAATGGATTATGTATGTCCCTGAGATTCCTCACATGCTCGGTCATTAATACGTCGATACCATGGCGGCACGTAAATGACCTTACCATCTGTCCGGCCGTACATCCGAGAAGCCATTCAAGCCGTTCTCACACTGTCCTTGAGCGACGAAGTGCCTTCCTGTCTGGACGTCCATATATAGCTCCGCCGAGGTGCTCGCATACCACGGAAAGGCCTGACCAAACATGCCCCCGGGCACTTGTGCCAAGCATAGATAAGCTCGTCCATTGCAAGAGACGGGGTCCAGTAACTCACACTCTATCAGAACAAGGTCAACTACCGGCCTCCGAACTAGCCCTCCGCCGTTCGTTCTCTTGAGCGATTTCATCCGCTACGTTGTCCAATGTCTCTCGATTCTGCGGCTGGCCCAGCTCCACCTTCCCCGCCTCACCGTCCCTCAACCTGAATCCCAGCCTGCGCTTCACATGGCCAACATACCCGACCTCGCTCGCACCACGCGCAATGCGGTCCATCCGCCTCTGCTCGTCCGTCATCAGAGCGAGGACATGCGCCGGCGGGCCCTGCCGCATCCGCTTCGACAGGCGGTTCGTCATCTCCCCCCGTCGCTCCCGCTCGCCTTCGCGAGTCTTGTTGCGAATCTTCTCTCGTCGCGCCTCCTTGATCGCCTCCAGCATCTCAGGTGGATAGGGCGCATTCATGCGAGCCTTCTCCCGCTGGAACGCTTCAGACACGCTGTCCATGGTTTGCTTGATGGGTTCACCTTGAGCCGAAGCTGGTCAGCATATTGATCGCTCTAAAGGGGATTAACTGGACACATACGCCAGCCGTTGGGATCATCAGTGAAGACTCGGGTGAGCTGCGCGCCCTCTGCGGAACTGGAGACAGCAAGAGCGCGCTCGAAGTGGCCCTCGGCGTTGAGTAATGTGAGCTCCTCTTGACAGGCTTCGTGTCGCGCCATACGACGCACACGGGCCTTACGTCTGGAAGTAATCATGCCAGTGATGTGCAGAGGTTGGGGGACGAGGCGGGGGAGGGGACCGTTGTAGAGACTCGGGCGCAAATAGGCCCCAGTCATGATCGGACGCGTTCGCATCCTCTCGTACCAGGCCTAGAGGTCGCCTGTGAGAGGCAGACAGCTCAAGGTACCCGCGTTGTACGCACCAATTCCTCGTCGTAGACCTTGTCCACCTTAGTCTGTGCCCGCGCGCCCTCAAGCATCCTGCTATACCGAGCACACACGGCCTGGAGATGTGCGTCTCCAGCGCGAGCCTTCCGGAAGACATCCCACCACTTTGACCATGACGCAGTCTGTCAACCCGGATGTCAGCAAAACGGGGCAACAACGCACCTTGTGGGCCGTCCTCAACTCTCGGGTAACATCACCTTGTGCACGCAAGGCCTTCCGACTGTGAAAGAACACCCGTATGCGCGACCTGATCTTGACACGCCCACATCAACTTCGATTCCGCCCAACTTATCCGCAGGGAACGTACCGTCTCAGTCGGCGCATCGCGCATGAGTCCTCTGTACAACGTCCATAGCGTCGGAAGACGATGCGCGCGCAGTCTCGTCAAAGGCGCGCGGAAATGCGTCGGACGGAGTTCAGAGATGAGTGTCGCGAGGCGAGCGCGATGCGCAAGAGAATTTGGCGGAGGAGCTGGCACGTTCATGCACCAGTGGACTGCAGAGAATGGGTCGCGAGAGGAAGTCAATCCATGTGATAATCCAGGCCCTGAGCGTATGCAGACGATGGTGGCGGTCGAGTTGCAAGTGATAGATGTTCGTTGAGCGTTCGACGCGGCAGCAATCGGGCGCTTCACACGATTCCTCCTCCTCGACCAACCCTCGACCGGAACGATTCAACGAAAAGTCATACATATGCTCTAGTGCGCCGGCTGAACAACGTGACCAGCATATGCTACAAGAAAATAGATTACAAGGATAAGTATCCTGGGAGGGTGCCGCACGACCCATTGATCAAGAGAGCTCAGCAAATCCGACAGAGTTCTTGTCGATAGAGAAGACACTGTACACGTTCTTCATGAAGCTGAAAGCATTGTCAGGTTCAAGTCAGAAGAAGACGGTTCAAGTTCTGACTTACGTGTCGCCCACAAGCCAGACGTTGTCTCCGAGTCCTAGGTCCATGGCTATGATGGCGGCAACACAATCACTCGAGCCCTCTTCCACCTGGCCAAGGTTGAAGCTACAGAGCATATCAGCATATACCTCCATGGACCATTGCAGAAGCCGTGGTATATGCAACGCTCACCTATCGGCACTGATGGCCCACGTCTTCCCACCCCAGCTGAACGCAACCTGAGGGGTCGCGTCGCACGGGAAGGTGTAGAAGCCTTGTTCCAATTGCTGAGCACCTTGGACATTCTGGTAGAACGCGTCCGCGTCGTTGGGAGTCACAGCAATGAGTGTTGTCCCAGAGTCAATGATCGTGATGAGCTGGCTGGCCGCTGCTTTCCCGTCGACCGTAACGGCGCCGTTGTCGATCGCCCAGAATCCAGTGTCGGACACCACGGGGTGGAACTCGATATCACCCGTGTAGAGCTTGCTGTTCGTGCCACCGATGAACAGCTCCGATCCGGATCCGGCGAGCTTGAAGGCGAATGAACCCTCCTTCATTTTTCCTTGCTGCACGGCGCTCGAGAAGAACGGAGTCTGATGAACCTCGTCAGTCTCATGAGAGGAGGAGACCCTCTGGTCGCGTACCCCTTTCAATTCCGACAAAGCAGGCAGGCCCATTCCCAGGAGACCGTCAATGGGCTGGCTTTGGAATTCGGCGGACTCCTGCGTCACTGCTGCGAGATACTGCTTGGTCACGGTGACCCCGCCGACGGTCACTGAGAGATAGACAAGTCAGCCTTCCATCTGATGTACCAGAAGCAGAACGTCCATACCCGTATCAGTGTAGGGAGTCCCAGACGAGGAGGATCCATCGCCGTAGCTGATCGAGAACGAACCCTGTTGCTTCGTGCTCTGAGACGACTTGGACGGGTTGTACTTGTTGTGCTTTCCACAGCTTTTGCATGATGACGACGGGACCCAGAGATCCGACGAGCCAGTGTCGAAGGTCACGATGAACTTCTGTGCGGGGCTGCCGATGGAGACAGCTCCCGACCACGACACGTCGTCGCCCTGGTCGGCGAGCGGCACACCCCCGCGCTTCTGTGGCACTGGCAGCGCAATTGACCTGTTCCCGGCGGTCCCAGGGAAGAAGCCGCTTCCCCCCTTCTTCTCGATGGTGATGAGGTTTTGACGATGCTTGCTGTCAGAGCCGTACATCATCAGTCATGCAACATGAGATTGTGCACGAATGGTGAACGCACTTCTGGAGCTTGACGACCTCACGGACGCCGGCGTCGTAGTTGAAGACACCGTTCGCGCTGGTGACTGTGCTACGCTGCTGCAGAGGGATCCTTACACCGGATCCGGGCTGCTTCGCATCGCGTACAACCTCAAGAGGGTTACCGGACACAAGGAGAGAGAGAGCGACAGCGACGAGGGCGACTTTGCAAAACATGATGTGGTATGCAAGTCGTATAGGCAGCGAGCGGTGGTGACCTCTTGGAGACTGAGAATGGAAGTAGAGCAGGAGTGGGCCTGTTGCTGAGAACGCCCTACTGTGAGGGACTTATATGGCGCAAGGAATCGTTGAAAGTTTGACGAACAAACACTGCTCGCCGCATTGCGAAACGCGGGAGCCCAGTGCATTGCCAGTGGCGGCGGACACAGACGGCGAACTCCCGAGTGTGGTTCGAGATCGATGACCGTCACCATTGAAACAGATAGATGACATGCAAGTGAGATGACCTGACAGGGTGGAGGCTTCAGTTACAGGATGAGTTGGAGAACCACATACTCTAATTAAAGGAGACATTCCGGGCATGCCTGCCGCCATTGTCAAGGAACGTTCACAAGGAACCGAGACTTCTTCAAGTTGTGGCGCTGCAATCTGGTCTTGGTAACCCACTCCAGTCAACACCGCGTCCGTCCTGTCAGGAGCCCTGATGATATCCGATGCACGGCTCAGGCTGTGGGCGGAACTCTACAGATCCACATCTGTGCAATGGCAGTTGAGATGATGACAGGCTCAGGGACTATGAATGCCCGCTGATTCGGAGTAGACGTCAGAGTTTAGGACTTTGGGGTTCAACGTTCACCGACGGGGTTTCCACAACGTGGTAGGGAGGAGGAGGAGCCCGGCGCCTGTTAGGCTCACGGATCCATTCCTTCTCCCTCAGGATGAAGACCTGCTGAGTTTCCCGCGAATCGGTGCCATAGTGGAACGTTCAGCTCTGACTGCAGGCATCGTAAGAATACTCGTCGAATGCTTCACAATGAGAGGAACTCATCATCCACGTTCGTTCCTACAGGGATCACACTCCCGATGGATGTCCCAATGGAAGATGGGTCTTCTACCTACCTGCCCGTCTCAAACCCATGGTCCTATATATCGCACGAAGACAAAGCAGCTCTGGACGGGCAGCCCCTCTCGGAGATCCAGCGTCGCTCCCGCGACATGATTAAGAGGCACCAGGATTACATGATTGCGCTGTCCACCATCCACAACGCCGCCTCACCTATCAACGCGCTATTGCCACCCGAACTTCTCATCAACATCTTCGCGATACTACCGATCGAGGACCTGAGGGACGCCAGACTCACTCTCGTGTGTCGCAGGTGGCGCGACCTCCTCCTTCGTACCCCGGAGTTCTGGGCGAACCTCCTGGCCGTCATCCGCCATCAAGACATCAAGGATGACTTCTTGGCCACCATGTCGCAGCGGTCGTATCCTCGGCAGTTGTCCCTGAACATGGGTATCAAGCTCCTCCAGGCCCCACAGTTCGCGCCTCACCTCATCCGCATCTCTTCGCTCCGCGTGGACGTGATCGGCGGCTGGTACGAGCGACTGCACGACCTTCTCAAACAGCGTCGCCTGCCGACCCTGGAATCCTTGACGGTTGACCTGTTCATCGCTGACGGTCCGAAGCTCACCGAGATGTGCCAACAACTCGGTCGCTGTACCGACGATGATCTTCCCTGCCTCCGTCACCTCCGTATTCCCGGAGAGCTGTTTGCATTCCTCTACTCCATCACCCAGCTCAAATCTCTAGTCATATCCAGACTGGAATACCTGCCCGACTTCACCGCCTCGGGCTACACCGCGAGCCTCGTCAGCGCCATCAGACGGTGCACCACCCTGCAAACCCTGCGCGTAGAGTCGCTTCCAGGCGACGGTTGGGAAGATATTGAACAGCCGCAGTCGGATTCCGTCCCTGTCCCCTTCCCAGACCTCCGGATACTCGAAATTGTCCTCTCACACGATCATGCGCCTCTGGCGAACGTCCTGCAACATTTCGTACAACACATCGTCCCCCCGCACGACGCGCGCATACGACTGGTCTCAGGCAGGACAGATTCCCCCATCTCCATCATGTTGCCGGCATATCCGCTCACGGAGAAGCCCCAAGGCAAGATCGTCGTCTACGTCGACGTCACCGGTGCGGGGCCGCTCACATTGACCGTCCTCGTCGACAACCGCGAGCTCGTCGAGGTCAAGGTCACCCCTCCCGACCAAGAGACAGATATTCCGCCTCCCGAGCCCATCACTGCTTCTCTCGTCCGATACATGCGGTTCATAATGCAACAATATGTAGTGTTCATCCAGGACATCAACACCCTCGAGGTCCACTACGGTCTCAACCGCTCCATCACGCGGGAAGATATCAAATTGCTCCTAGGACTTTCCCCGTCTTTGAAGTCTCTTACACTCCACGGATGGCTGCCATCGCAATACGACGCCATCGACACCGGTGATGGGCCCGAGACTCAACAGGATCTCCTCGGAGCGCTGTGTACCACGTCTCAACCTGACGGCGATATCCCTTGCCCCTCCTTGCGGGAGCTGGAATTCATTTGCGAAGGTCCCATGCCACCAGCGAAGATTTTGGCGGCTCGAATCGCCGCAGTGTTGTCTGCGCGAGAGGCCGTGTCCGCCACCCGGCTCGATCTCTTCACCCTTCAGGGGTACCCCCGGGACGCAGCGGCTGAGGCATCCGGGGAGAGCGATATAACGGAGGAGTTAGTAGAGGTGGTCAGGCCGCTGGTGGATACGCTGAAGCTCACTGGCGATGTCTCTATGGAGGAGGATGCTTAGTAGAGAGGTCCACCGATTCATCCTGGTGGTCTCAGCAGCGCATTGAGGCACCCTGGCCGACGCTCGAAGGCACCAGACACACCGCACATGAGGAAATGG
>WJSG01027593.1:0-12942 GCA_016618145.1 Sanghuangporus lonicericola | reverse complement strand
CCTCGGCCTCGTGGTCGCGTGCCGCCGCCCTCTGCTTCCCTTTATTCTGCTTTGGGGCAGTCGGCGATGGCGAGGGTTGCTCATCTGGGGCTGAATCCACGATCATCGGCTGCGGTCGGGCTGGCGCCATCGCCGCCGCCGGTTCCGACGTCGTGTTTCCTACGGGGGCTCGCCCATTAGCGTCGGGGCATCCGCGTGCGCCGGAGTTGGCCTCGGAACGGAGACGGCGCGTACTGTGCAGCAGCAGCTGTTGTAGGAATGATGTATCATGAAACGCTAAATGGGCGGAGCCGTTATACATCACGATACACCAGAAAACCGTGATGTATCGCGATGTCCTGGGCGCGTACTAGTGGGTGCTACGGCTCTCCTCGGCATCCCGGCAGCCTTCCACAAGAGGCAATTCAGTACGGCAAGTGATGGAATACCTGTAGACCTACCAAATTGGGTATTTTTGCACTGCTCTATACTGGATTCCCCAGCGCCTTCCAAATCTGTATACACTCTACTGAACAGCCCGCATATGATGACTAATATGACCATTTTTGGAGTGCCTGAGCTCTGTGCGACCTCACATCGCTCTGTTCCTATACAGGAAGTGATATGTATTTGCATTGTAGATAAGTAAGTAAGTACTCTATTATGCAGAAGCAGAGCAGGGCTATTTCACATGTAATGCTAAGTAAGTAAGTACTCATTAGGTTGCTTTGATGCAGTGTCGCACACATGTCGCACATTGCGGATGGCAGCAACATACAAATATGAACACAAGCACAATTTTAAAGCCCTAGCAGCGTACTACATACGGTACATGATGCAACTACACCGGCTTACGTTGTACCTCAGCGACGAGCACGCTTTACAGAGGCCGAGCCGGCTTGCTCGGTTGCGGAACGCTTCATGTTTTTGGGTGCACCCCTATAAGGACAATCAGAAGAGCGAAAACTCATAAAAATGAAACAAAAAACTCTTACCTTGGAGGAGCAGCGGCCATCTTCTCGAGGACCCAGCAGACATCGTGAACTGCGACGGTCCAGTCATCGATCGTCGCCGTCGCAATCCCTCGCCACCACCAGAGCGAGAGCAAAACCATCAGCATTCCATTCTTGCCGGGATATCTTAGGTTGTCCCAGGTGCCTTCACCTCCAACAACCGGACGGCCAAATGAGTCCTTCGTACGCCATTCTGGCTGAAGGCTTGCCCACCAGGCCCACCACGACATCGAGTACGCGCTTTCTGCTGGCATCGGAGGGGTCTTGTCAAGGGCGCGGCGGTCGACTCGGATCCAGTGCGCAACTGGCTCTGGGCGGTCTTTTGCAGGAAGGCCCTTGTTCTGTCACAGAAGGTGAGTGACAAGAACGACTTGGGGCTATGGCATGAAGACTTACGCTGGTCTCAAATCCATACTCGCGCTCGAGTTTGGTCCAGTGCAACACAGCGCGTGCGAACTCCCCGCCATACGACTCGCTCCTGAAGAAGTGTTCGAATGCCTCTGATACCCAGGATGGCCAGCCCTGACTGGCGGTCATCATGTTCAGGTCGTTCATACCAATGTTTGTCATGACAGCGTTCTTGTGTTTGCCATTCATGTTGACCTCGGGCTCGATGTCGGTGTTCTCGAGGCCGTCACGCTCGGCCTCAGTGTTCATCGGCTCGAGTGCACCGCCCGAATCCGCACCATCCGAGTTCGCGCCCACTCCGCCCGAGTTTGCTGCGCCCGAATTTGCTGCGCCCGAGTTTGCGCCGCCCGAGTTTGCTCCGTCCGAGTTTGCTCCATCTGAGTTCGCGCCGCCCGAGTCTGAGTTCGTGCTGCCCGGGTTGGTGCTGCCCGAGTTCGCGCTGCCCGAGTTCGCGCTGCCCGAGTTCGCGCTGCCCGAGTTCGCGCTGCCCGAGTTCGCGCTGCCTGAGTTGGCGCTGCCCGAGTTCGTGCTGCCCGAGTTTGCGTTGCCCGAGTTCGCGCTGCCCGAGTTCGCGCTGCCCGGGTTTGCTGCATTCGCGATGGGCGAGTTTGAGCTGCCCGAGCGAGCCTGTGCGTTTGCGCTGCCCGAGCGCGGCGGGCCCACGACACCTGTGTTGACACTCAGCAAAGTCGTGCTGCCTGAGTTGTCGCTATCCAGGTTGTCTGCATTGTCCAAGTTCGCGCGAGTGTTGGTATGGTTGAGTCGGGTGGACCTGCGGACCGTAGTTGAGGGTGTCGTGGTCAGCTGCTCGGATGAAGCTGATGTAGAGCCAGCTTTCTTGGGCCTTGGCTGGACGCGTTTCTTCGTCGTCTGCTTCTTGGACAGGAAGTTCGATTCAAGTCCCAATGAGGCGAGAATCTCGTCGTTGTGCGCCTGGGTATTGAGGCACTGGAGATCGTACTCGCTAGTGTTCCTGTGGACCCATAGCCAAACCGAACGTTCGTCCTCGGGCATAGCGTCCAGCTTGCGCTTCATGGCGTCGTTGAGCCCGAGGTCATCGGCGGTAGGGACCTCGGCGTTGTCTGGGATGGTCGGGCGTACCTCGCTGTGCGCGTCCGTCTCGTCTGCGCCCTCGCCCTCGCCCTCGCCCTCGCCCTCGCCCTCGCCCTCGCCCTCGCCCTCGCCCTCGCCCTCGCCCTCGCCCTCGTCCTCGTCCTCGCCCGCGTCCTGATCCTGATCCTCGTCATCGCTGACCTCCCAAGCCTTCTTCGTTCCTGTCTCCTCATCCGAGTCGGAGTCACTACTCTCTGGGTCGGACGCAGAGTCAGACTCGTCGGTGTTCGACCTTCCTGTACGCTTGGGCTTCTTGGATGTCTTCTTCCCAGTGCGCTTGAGACCATTGCCTGCAGGTCCGGATGAAGTGCTTACGGTCGTCGGCGGCGGGGTGGACATGGCTGTGGAAGGGATGGGTGGGCACGGAGACTGGGAGGCAGCACCGCCTACGTTCTTGAGACGTTCTTGATATTCTGCATATACTTATGTCAGCGATGACGGACAACAAGTAATGTGAGATCCAAAACGTACCAGGAGTCTCGAGAAGAAAACGAGTGAAGGATGGCATGACCTCCTGCTGAAAATGCATTCCTTCTACACCATGCCATGTCCTACCACCCGACGCCTTGCCTGCGCTCAGTCTGCACGCGAAGTCAGTCATTTCCAAGTACGACGAGAGCAGACGACTTACGATTTCAGCTCAAACTCCTTTTCGCCCTCAGTCAAGGGCACGCCGGCGATACATGCAATGTAGAAGCCAGTATATCGTCGCAGAAGTTCGAGCATCGGTTGGACGATAAGAGAGAAGTTCTGGCGTGCCCTGAGCTGGGAGTCAGCACTGTCACAGAGGATAGCATGACTAGGCGCAATAATAACACTCACTTCTCCCTCGTCGCCTCATCGTTGCTGAAGGAAGCTTTCACGGTCTCTGCCGCCTCGTACTCCTGCTCGTCCAGCTCATGCGCCTTGTTGCACTCCTCTTGAAGCTCGTCTCGGTACTCCTGGGGTTCCTTCTCCAGCAGCTCGCGTGCAACCCTCCCGCGAAACGCAACGAGCTCCTTGTCAGGCAAGTTGGCGTCGGCCCAGCGAATGTCGACTTCGGCGGCGATCTCGTCGCGCTTCTTGGACATGTAGAACTGCCATAGTGGCAGCTTGCGTGGAGGCGGGGACTCGTCGAGGTCATTGAGGATCGATGCAATGATGTCCTCCCATGGATTGTGTTCCTTACGCGCTGCAGCGGAGGCTCGGTAGCGCATATGCGATTTGAGACGCTGCGCCAATAAGTTGTCATTATACTGAGAGGAGCCTACACAACCTGAAGAACTTACAGCCTTTGTCAACTTGATGATCTGCGCCTTCTGCGCGAGGATCTCTGGGGTCTCCTCAGGAGGCGGCGGGAACGAGGGGTCGGGATCCTGGTCGAGGGGGAGATTCCACTGGAACCTATCGAACCATTCGCCGAAGAAGCCATTCCAAAACTTGTTTTGAAGACTGCGAGCCGTGCCTTTGACACCAAGGTAGGCGGGGAACTTTTCGATGATGAACTGCTCGCGCATGCCGTGGAAATTGCCTTGACAGCCGGCTTTGCCGCCCTTCTTCGCCTTCTTGTTGCTGCGCCGATCTTTAGCGGCCTTAGACTTCGGAGCCATTATGACGCGAGTAAGACTGTGAACCGGGGGAAGTAGGCGGGAGGTTCTGGTCGTCGAGTAGTCCCAGTTCGACCTCGCGGATGCGTGAGCAAACGCGTCTGGTCACAGCTGTCACAGATGGTTATGTTGTTACATTCCTCTCTTGTAGGCTACGGCTGTATCTCTGAGCGTGCTCAATACTTTCTTGGTGCCACCACCGTCCACCGACACCCGCTGAACCCTGACACTACCCTCGCTGATACTTGTTCTCTTCGAACCAACTCGCATAAGTACTCGGAGAAGTCGCTACACGAGAGTCTCAAGGACCACTCGCCAGGCCCGTAGGTCCGGAGTCGGGAGGCGGCCACAACGGCATCCGTAGTACATCAACAGAGCATTCAGGCTCCTCGCGAGGACTTCCCGGTGAGCATGTGCTCTGTAATTCTCATGCCGTACTCTAACCACACTTACTATGTTGCAGGGGTCTCACGGTTTCCCCGCCGGTGAGTACCGCATGTCGCAAGAGGTCCTGGATGCCCCAGCCTAACGCCCGGTATCATCGAACAGGCGGCCCTGTTGCGCTGCATGCTCGGTATGGGTTGTATACGATACTCTCCCGCTGCTCAACCCGCTCCTGAGTGTTCCGGCATCGCTATGCCTTCGACAGTTATTACCGGGCGCTATGGAAGAAGCAGTCCGGATTTTCGCTGGACCTCAGCTTCACTCACCGGCGTGCGCACTCGTCGCTCGCGGACACTTGGCTGCAAGCATCGGATCCTGGAGGGAATCACATCCGCTTCTCCCTTGCCGCAGTCTTTGGGGCTGTCTAGTTTAGTGTCTCGCTCCCCTCCGACAGGTCACAGGTGCGTCATGACTTTGTATGTGCGGATTGGTGCTGATGGACTCTGGCGTCGCTCATGCTCGAAATGAAGGTCGGGCATGAACCATGATCCTCACCTCGCTCAGCGGTATGTTTGATGGGTCACCGGTCAAGGACCAAGGTCGCCGCGGCCTTAGTGTATCTTAACAAGTTGTCATCGCTCTACCTCCCCCAGATGTCAATGTAGTAGTGTATGTGTGAATGCATCAATATTCAAGTCCTGGCATCCGTACATATTGTGCAACTCGAGTTTACAACCTGAACTACTGAACTTCCAAACTGTCGTCTCTATCCATATCCAAGCCGTCTAAGTATACCTCCACCACGGTCATTCTGTACTGGATTTTGAACGCCGCAGAGCTGACACGAGTCCAAAGCCAGCGCATGACCTCTCCATCCAGGTGGTCGATGATCAACTCACCCAGAATGTACTGCATCGCATCCAGGAGAACATCGCCGGCCTCTACCCAAATCTCCTTCGCCTTGATAAACTCGGCCAAAGCGTCCGGGTCTGCAGACACGGCCGCTAGCTCGGCCCGAAATGTCTTGAGAAACTTGGTGGGATCTTCATCGATATGGCCCCAGTTGCGAAGACATTCGTTCAAGCACTCGAGCGGCGCGGTGATTTTGACGTCGGGGGTGAGTGGAATGGGGATGCCATTCTTCACGCCGCTGGTATAATAGATCAGGGAGAGGGTCTTGCAGACGAATTTAGTACTGTACGCACTTTGCGAAGACCATCGGGGGATCAAGAACAGGGAATAGGGATGGATCGAGCGTCGGTTTCGACTGGGAACTTGAAGGCGGACTCGAAGTTCCCTTCGCTTCATGGGCAACGCTACTTTCGGAAAGTCCGCTATGAGATTTTCCGAAGATATCTGGCATGACCGAGTCTCGAGATGCTCACCTGGCAGTGGGTGTTCGCGCGGCCGCTGGCTGTCTGTGCTTGACATAGAATCGGTGGTTCCGGTCCTTCCTGAGCAGACGCCGCCGCTCAATCTCCTCTGCTGAGAGGGGTACCGCAGATTTTTTGCGTCGAGCCATGGGTGTAGTAGACTATTGACGGCGTGGGCTGGATGCGAGTGGATGAGGGAGGTGGTGGGGGATAGTGTCTAAGAGTCTTACACGAAGTTCATTGACGCCGACCGCCGCGCAAAGTAAGACGGTCGTTAAGACGCTCCTGGTCCCAGGTGTAAGACGCTGCAGTTGACATGACCAGCTGCCGTCCAGGTCTTACACTTATTACACCCACTTGGACACCCGCCGGCTAAGTACGATCTACCGTGCAAGGCAAAGCAGTCATTAATCGAACGCTCCTGACCCCGTGGATTCAGACACTCGGCGACCGACACGCTGGGCGCAAGGTCAGACAGTCGTTAAGACGCGCCGGACCTCCGATGTAAGACGCTGCATCCAACATGACCAGCTGCCGTCTTATCATGCTCAGTCAGACACTCAAGCGACTCGAGCTGAGATAGTCCAATTGCTAATGTCTACTCTCTGCGACGCGAGCCCTAAGCGTGCTAAACAAAACGACTGTATCATAGCTTGAGAATAGCACTATACGAGAACAAGAGGATGTGAACTATACTACGCCTTATCGTACATGTCGGAGTCTACACTGCTTTGTCTGACGACGATCTATGAGCCTCCAGCTGTCGTTGCACATCCTCCCATCTGCTCCACATCTCGACACCACTCGCCCATCGCTCACGCCCTGTCCCAGGAAGTTCGTCCCCACCCTTGCGCAGATTCTTCAGAGTCTGGTAACGCGCCGCCTTCCACCTGAAGAGACCTCCTGCGGAGTATTGCGTGAACGAGTGACGCGTTTCACCAGGCCTAATGGCGATGTTCGAGTGGCTGATGACGCCAGACGGGATGAGGGACGTGCAGGTCGGCGGAAACTCAATCACCATGCGAAGCTCCCAGAGGACGATATGGCCGCCTCGCGTGTGATCGTAGTTACCGAGTGCGGTAACTGCACACATACCGTAAGCGAGGTTCAGGAAGTCGAGATGCTTGCATGTCGCCGTGTTTGGTCCCACATTGAACGTCGCGCATGCGAACACGTTGTTGTGAAAGTTCCGCCGCAGCGTTGGATCGCGCTCGCAAAGATCCGTGAGCGTGCGATCGTAGAACTTGTACAGCTCTGGTTGGAAAACCTGGAAGAGCGCTTTGACGACGCTCGCTTCAGGGCCCCAGGGGACTCGAGGATAGGAATGGGAGGACGCGCACCGTTGGCGTGATTTGCAACACGGAAGGCGGAGTGGTTCGTACGGAGATCTTGTGCGACTTTCGCGTTGGTTCGAGAGGTGTATGCGATGTTGCCGGGCTTCTGCGAGCGGCGCAGCGGCTCAGGGAGGTGGAATGATGGGATAGCATGACGAGATGACGCACAGGTTGTCCACCACCCATCGAGACTCCAACGGTGATGCCTTTCACATCCTCACCCCTCCGGTTCGGTTCCTCGGGGAAGCGAAACTCGGCATGTGCATCCGCAAACGCCTGCTGAAGATCCTTGTTGACGCCTTCGCGGTAGCTCGAGTCGTTGGGAGGAGGGCCGAACGTGCAGATGACGTAGGTACCCGTGCTGTCAAGTATGACTAGAGTATTCCTATTACGAAGATGAGTGCGGGCGACGATGGCGCAGTAGAGTACTCACAATCCATCCCACTGGATATACTGGAAGTCGCGCGCAGCGAAGTCTTCCAGCTCCGTGCAAGCGAGGTCCTCTGCAGATACGGCATGTAAAACACCAGTGTACGCCGTTGATGCCACAGGCAGCGTGTTCATGTCGAGGTGCAAGTCCGAAAAGATGGGGCCGCGAGGATGCTCGCCCGCCGGGCATTCAGACGATGGGCCGGGAAGTGCGCTGTCCGACCCTCCGCCGAGCAGCGATTGGGATGGCTCGTCCAACGCGATACCTTTCACCGGCCTGTTCATGTCCGGGTCCTGCCCGAACATACGCTGCTTGGCGCGAATCTTCTTCTTCTGCTTCTTCCGATGGAACTGTCCTTTGCTGAGGGTGTCGTCGAATGGTGCAGCTGGGAGACACTCCGGAATATCCGACGGAATGGGAATGAATGGGGGCGCGGAGGTCGTTTCAACTGGGATGAAGTCCTCGGCTGCTGAAACCGGCAGCTCGTCTCGGTCGGAAGGTCGGGGATGTGCGCTCACATCTTCCTGCGCGGCTAGCCAGCGGTCTTGCGCGAGGATGATCTCTTGGACGCGTCGGTGAAGCGGGAAGTCTGCTGGAGCGTGGAGGGGCACGCCGACGTTCGCGAACCATGGCGAGAAAGGTATGCCAGCGCGCGTCTGCGCGAGCCATGGTCACTTGCCATATCCGGCAACTCCGTTCACTGGCGCGCTCACCTGGTGAAACCCTCCAATCTCCTCGTCGCCTGCTCCTGGTGAATAAAAACGCGTATCAGAACGCGTCATTTACGTGAAGGAGGTGTAGAGTGCACAATGAACGTGTGTAAAGCTGACCAGACCCCAAAGACGAGGTACCGCGACGCGCCGGACACACGCAGACGCGCACTGCATGGTTGAGTAACTCACCAGAGGGTGCCATGGGTCGTACTTTCACAGAAAGCGAGGAGCGGGGCGTGTCGTATGTAGGAGGNAGAAAGCGAGGAGCGGGGCGTGTCGTATGTAGGAGGTAGATCAGTGAGGGAGGGGTAAAAGAGGGAGAAGTGGGCGGAGGGAAGGAGAGCTAGCTGATATCCCACCCAGCCCACCCCGCGCGCGGAGTGACTGTAACGCGTTACAGAGGCAGTTTTTGGGCATGCTTCTGCTTCTCAGAAGTGTCAATCTGCTTCCCCGACATCGCCGCTATGTCTAAACGCGTCAAGAGACTTCGTGAACTCGCAGCGCAGGATTCGTCTGAAGACTTTTACATCTCTGCCTCTGCCGCTACCAACCGCCGCTCCGCCTCTATCACCCCGTCTCTACCTGAGGGAGAGTCCGTCTCCATCGAGCAGCCTACCGCAGATGGACGCAGGGTACATCGCGAGACTCTCCCGATTCCTACATCTTCCCTCTCCAGCCGCTCGGCCTCCCCAGCGCCCTCATCTGGACTTCCGCCATTGACGGTGAACACCATCCCAGACTGGGACACTTTCTTCCGCCCCGACGAGGACCATAGCGCGCCGTCCATGGCCAACGAGCTTCAGGAACACGCGCGGCGTTATGTCAACTCAGTGAGTACATTCTTGTGCGGGATTGATGCGCGACGAGCGACAACTGACCTGCTCGGTTAGGATGAGCCTATGAAGTCTTGGGTCCCACTGCGCGACATGTATCTCGACGAGCTGGTTCGTCGAGAGGGGCGCGGCGACTTCGTGTTTGAGCACTGCTCCGCGTGTCCCAAGGACGTCTCTCAAAAGGCAGTATACCGTTGTCTTGACTGCTCACCCGGGCCTCTCTGCTGCAAAACATGTCTCCGAGACCGCCACGCCCTTCTGCCATACCATCGTATTCAGGTATGTGCGGTTCATGCAGATGTGGGTCTTGCAAGTACTGACACACGCAAGCAGCGATGGACGGGCCAATGCTTCGAGGCGAGCTCGCTAGTCGATGCTGGCTTGCGCATCCAACTTGGCCACTGCGACGGCTCATCGTGCGCGAGTCCGATCCCCGCGCGCCAGGACTTCTGTGCAATTGATGTCAACGGACGACACAACCTTGCACTTAGCTTTTGCGGATGCGATCAGGCCGCGCAGGCAGGCGACTTTGTTCAGCAACTCCTACGCTTCGACCTCTACCCTGCCACGAACGTCGAACCTAACACCGCGTTCACATTCCGGCTACTCGAGCACTATCACATACAAAGTCTGCAAGGGAAGATATCAATGTTTGACTACTACGAATCTGTGGAACGTCTCACCGACAATACCGGCACCCGAAACCTGCAAACCCGATACAAAGAGTTTATGCGCGTCGTTTCCCAATGGCGACATCTCAAGATGTTGAAGCGCGCTGGACGAGCACACGATCCTTCAGGCGTGGACGGCACTTTGCCAGGGATGCTCGCTGTCCAGTGCCCAGCATGTCCGCGCCCAGAGGTCAATCTGCCCGACAACTGGGACACCGTCTCAGACGATTTGAAGTAAGTACAATGTCAATCAGTCGGCGAACTCTTCAAGGTTGCTGATAGACTCTTCATTTGTAGGTATCTCTATGTCCTTAGCATCGCAATCGACGCATGCTTCCGCTTGAAGCGTCGTGCGGTATCGAGCGAGGAGAAGGATCCCATCCTCGGTAGCGGTTGGGGATACTTCGTCGAGGACGCAGGGTACAGGGAGATACTGGATCAGTACCAAGCGCAGAAAGACGTATGTTCCTCCTTTGCTTGGGACGGCTTGGTTGTATCCGATGCTAACTATGCGTACTAGATCTCGACTTGCACTGGCCTGGCGGCGATCGACCACGCAAATACGAAGTATCACAAGGGGTACGCCGCAACTGGGGTGGGGGCAGTGGTCTGTGCCCGTCACGAGTTCATGCTTGCGAACGGCGTAGGCGATACACAGGTCGGCGAACGGTGAGTATCGTTGCTCTGTCATGCTAATGTGTTTCCTGACCCCTGGCTCTACTACTACTTAGATACGTGAACATGGATTACATATTCGTGTCCGCGATGCTACATCACCTCGTAGTCAACAAGATGATAACGTACGACATTGCATGCCAGTGGTCCAAAGGCCTCGTCGAACGGATCGCCAAATTCCCATCCCACATGCAGATCAGCCTTCCCGAGGAGGCGACAGGGTTCGGGATACCGAAGCTGCACTATCATAGCCACAAGAGCGAAGGTCACGCAAAGTTCTCGTTGAACTACCGCCTCGGAGTGGGTCGCCTGGATGGCGAAGGCATCGAGCGGCGGTGGTGGTGGATCCAGCCTATCGCGAATAGTACCAAGGGCATGGGTCCAGGTCGACGACAGGGGATGCTGGAGGATCAGTGGGGCTATGCTAATTGGCGGAAGTTTGTGACAATAGGTGAGCCTCGCAGCTCTTCTCCAAGTGTCCCATGCGAGATCACTTGAACTTACATGCTCTTGTCGCGCTACTACAGCCTGGACTCTGCGCGATCGTCTCGTGGCTGCAGTCAGAGAACATCGTGATCACAAGTTACTGCTACAAGCCTTCACCGAGTCTCTCGATCCCTCGAACGTTGCCCAGTGGACCGCTCAAATCGAGGCTTGGGAGAAGGATCAGAACCTTCCTGATCCATACAGCATGATCGCATCTGGTACGCGTCCTTCCCTGCATAGCGCGCGATGACTCCTCTGACTTTGGCGTTCATAGGCCCCACCCAGGCTGAGATTCGTCGGGAAATCTCCCAGGAAGAGTCCAAGGAAGCTGCAAAGCCCGGATACGTCCCCCTGCACGATGTCAGCCCAGCTGGCTTCATCTCTATGGGGCTCGAGCTGGAAGAGCTGCAGTACGTTCTGTAGCCAGTACACTGCGGGTGTCATTGTGTCTGACTGCATGTCTACAGGCATCGTCTACGTCGTGATGCTAAGAAGGCGACATCGAGTAAGCTCTCCACCCTTGTAGAGCGTCGTCATGCCCTGCGCCGCCGTCTCATCAAGTACCGCGACTTACAAGCAGTCTACATGCCCTCCGCCCTCCCTGTCCTTGCTGAGGATCCTGATGCTCGTCTCGATGTCGAACTACTCGAGGACGTTCGCCTAGGCCTACCATCCGACATCAACCACACTCATCGAGCCAGGGTGTGCTCGGCGCATCTGCAGCGTATTGAAGAACGACTCCGCGAAGCGCAATGCTACGATGCGCTTCAGGATCTACGAAACAAGCTATACGCTCTCGCCCATCTTCACAAATACAAGAAGGCCAATGTGCGTCACCAAGGCCCGAACACTCGCGCACGCGCGGACATCAGCAAGCAGGAGGAGCGTAGGGACTATGCTGCGGCGACGTATCGACGAGCGCGACGTGCAAAGCTCGCGCTCTCCGGGCCGGGCGACTGGGAACGCACCCTGCGCGAGCTGCGAGATGACGACATACGACACATGACCGACGATGATCCTCTCCATACCGCGAAGCGAAGGAAGAAGGACACACCGGGAGTTGGAGAAGGTCATCGCACCATGTCCTGGATCTGGCGTGGTGCGGATGCAAGTTCTAGTGAGGGCGCCACCGACTCGCTTCGCGTCGAGTGGATCAAAGCGCGGGCACGCTCGATGCGCTGGGAGGAAGAGACGAAGCTTCTCCCTGAAGAGATGCGACGCTGTCTCGCTACCCTTCAATGGGAGGAGCGACAGTGGCGCCTCCGTGCGACTGCAAGGCAGGTGGAAGACCCCCGGCTCCAGGAAGGGCTGGTTGCATACGCGCTGGACCAGGCTGCGATTCGGCGGTCGATGCGCCGCACATTCCGTGCTGTCTGTCTGCCAGTCGCCCGAATCGTTGCAGCGGGTTCTGGGGAGGAATGGGCAGTGGTGGATGATATTGAGCTGACCCCGACGGACCTGCCTGAAGTGAATGAGGAGTATCGCGATATTGCCCAGATGTACGAGCTCGATGGAGAGGATTTAGAGCGCCCACAGTGGGCCTAGATACCCCTACAATATGGTTAATAGTCTGTGATTCACATGCCTGATATTGGGCATTGATACCAGCCTATTTTGGTGGGTACAGCGTGTCTCAGACGGTCCCGACGTGTCGGAAAACATAAGAAATATGTGTCAGCCTGCACCGACCATAATAGGAAATGAGCCGAGGTGCCGAAGAGCAAGCCGAGGGATGCCCTTGATCCCTGCTCGAGGGCGTGATACATCACAGCATTAAGTGTTTCGTAATGTATAGCACGTCTTGCAACTGAGTGTACCATGATGTATCACGACTACCACAGCTGGTGTGTGCAGCGCGCTATGCCCTAAAGGGGTACGGTTGTCGATGTCTGGTACAAAACGGGGAGGGGGAGTAGAGCTAGCTACAGGCGCAAAGAAGAAACC
>WJSG01027579.1:0-21779 GCA_016618145.1 Sanghuangporus lonicericola | reverse complement strand
ATCACGGGGACATCGCCAGCTCTCGGAGAAGCGGGGACGACGTCGATGACGGGCATCTCACCGAGGACTTGGCCGACCTTCTTGCTCGATTTCTCGAGCCGGATGCGCTGGTCTGGGCGGAGCTTGTGCAGGATGGGGTTAAGACTGCGGGAGCCATGGGCGAGGTACTCGGCAGTTCTGTTGAACATAGTAGAGAAGTCCGGATGGGGAGCGACGTTGACTGAGTAGATACAAGAGGAGCGAACCGAGAGCGAAGGAAAGCAAGCTGAGAGAAGAGACAAAGCAAGGACCAGCCCGTGAATAATGAAAACGTACAAGTAGTGAACGCGAACGTCGACCAGGACGCGAGAACATCCGGCAGCGACGTGCAAGTCTTATATATGCCGTCGCTGATGATCCAGGTAACCTCGGAGAGTCGGGGCTCGTTTCCAACCCGTGCATAGGTTTCGAGTTCGCCATCACCATCAATGATGCCGGGACTGTTTAGCTACCGCGCGATATTGAGGATTGACGTAAATGTCAGACTGGCATACTTGTGTCCACAGTACTTACATAGTGCGTAGGTGATGAGGAGTGACTTGTGAGTTTGACTAGTTGGCCGACAGCCAAAGTCGTCGTGCAGGACGCAGAGGTCGCGCAGCGACATCTTCTGCATCGACATGAAGAAGGGTCGCGGGACGTGTTATTAATTATTCCTTGACATGGTTTCGTGTTTCATGTCAATGATGTGTTCTCACGAATAGTTGCCAAGAGTCATAGCTGGTGCTCGGAGTTCGACACGTCAGTAGGGGCATATAAGCTGGAGCAATATGGTGGAAAGCTTGTCAGTGTCAGACGGAATGTTGATACTACGATAGCTTCACATGCGATGTTCCAAAATGCTCCTCATGCCTACATATGGTTTCGTGCCAAAGGGGTAGCTCCAGTTTGCTGGATCTGTTACATCCTCGGAGGTTTGCACTTTAATATATTAAATAGTATTACTTGTGCCGCGAAGCTGTGGGCTACTCGTTCGCAGTTTCAGTGCGTGGCGAGCGAGAACGAGTGTGCAGTAGTCTGCAGTAGTGGGCAGTGAGTACTTCATGAGTACCTAGTCTGCAGTGGTACTAAGTAAGTGTTGTGTACTCGGAGTTGAAGCGCCGGGACTACCCGCCTGCCAGAGTTTGCAGCCATAGCGTTACATACGCTATAGCTGCAGATCCGATATGGTGTAGTGGCTAACATTATCGCCTCTCACGCGATAGCCCGGGGTTCGATTCCCCGTGTCGGAATGAATGACACCAGTTGTCGCAGTTTTTTTTCTTCTCTCGAGCGATGCGGGACAGCGAGGACACATGCTCGCAAGTCTTTTCCTCGACGTGACCATAATAATGATAGTAGATGCGCTGTTAGTACCTGTGCATATGTAAAGTGCGACATGGAGGGTGTTGCTACAGGGGAGTCCTATCCTAGTGTAAGTAATGCGATGCGATCTTGACGAATACCATATAATAACACATAACGATGTCCATCCGCCTTCTGCCGCAGAATCGCATCCCGGATCTGCTGCGCGTACCCAGCGTGCTGCGTCGGGAGACCTGCCGAGATTGTCCGTAAAGCCTCCTCGCTCGTAAGCCAGTGCGTATTCTTCGCCATCTCGTCGAAGACCGCCGTCGACACCTCAACTGCGATAGTGCGCACAGTAGAGAGCGCACTCTTCAGTGATGCCGCGCTGTCGTAAGCTGCAAAAGATCACATACGTTAGCTTTTACACAAACGGGATACTGGCCGCCATACCCTTGTTGCTGTATAGACCTTTCGTACCCTTCCGCTGCTTCTTCAAGTCGTTGGGAAGAACGACGATGGTTTCCGCCGAAGGGACGGCCTCCTTTGGCAAGGACTGGATCGGCGAACTCTCCATAGCGGTTTGTCCACCGGATAACNATCGGCGAACTCTCCATAGCGGTTTGTCCACCGGATAACGTGACGTCAAATCGCTTCTGCTCTGCAATGTGCTGCTGCAGGAACGATACCAACTCCGGCAAGGGCACTGTCACGAAGCTCCGTGTCAGTAAGTGAACATCACCAGCGCGCTCAAGACGTACCTTCAGTCTCCGTACCGCGGAGGACGCTCTTGACCTTGTATACAGGGGTTGAACCAGCGCGAGGTTTGGCGTGAACTATGAACCTACGAAAGGCACATCAGCGTTCATGCCAAGCCTCCGTGCCAATGACGGCAAAAAAGAAGACTTACAGAATGCCCTCTGTCCTGCAAAGGTCGAGATACTCCTCAGTCTCCTCATCCTTGAACACAGCTTCGTACATCACGTCCGTGCTGATGTTGTGCTTCCATAGCATAGCCGCAATCTCCAGGCGCTCGGCCAAGAAACCTGGTTGATAGGAGACAACGTAGACGTCGCACCGACGAGGGCACCAATAACCGAACGACTTCTGCTCCCTCAGATTCTCTTGGGACTGCAAGTACGCATGCTGAAGTTGTGCCAGAGTAGTAGTAATCTTCTCGACGTAGATCTGGAGCGCCATGGCGATCTTGGGTAAGGGATTGACAGTCGGGGTCGTGTACCGGCGGATGACATGGTCGTACCTAGACGGCCAATCAGAACTCGAGCGTACGAGAGAAAAGAATTGTTCCTACCGTCCTCCCGCAGCCAGGACATCTGTGCGCTTAGTCTTCCGTACGGCCATATAACAAACACCGTTAGCGAAGTACGACGTTCGATGGCCCAGGAACAGTGGATCAATCTGGACAGGTCGCGTGACACCGGACAGCTGCGCGAATTGCAGGGTGCTCTTGATCTCCTGGATGTAGGGATCGAGCAGGGTACGCATGAAGGGCGAACTCTTCTCTAGGCGCTCCGCAAACTCGTCGATCGTATCATCTGCAAAGCGTGTTAGCTGTGTCGCTTTCGCCAGCGACGAAAATTCTCGTACACGTCTCCGCGAGTACCTCAAGCTCATCAATGACTGAACGCGACACGCCTTTGAGCTTGAAGTTGTTGCGCTTCTGAGATTTGCTCGACTTGGTATTGGTCAACATGTCTACGGTCTCGGCTCGCATATCGGACGGCACCCGTTCAAGGGCAGTCTCAAGTACTATCGAGAGAAGATCAGCCATCTCGAGCGCAACAATATGGGGATTGACTCACTCTTTGAATGCGAGATCACGAACATGTAGTGTTGAGATAGATCTCCGAACATATCGAGACAGCTGTTGACAATTGCGATACCCTCAGCCGCACCGGCGGTTGGACCATTGACGAAGTCCGGTGTGATGATGTCGAAGACGGCAACCTTGGACGCCCTCGGATGTCCTGCTGTCAAGCTGGAGGAACGACATCAGCGTGTGTCCCGCCACACTATGACCATCAGCGGACGTACTTCGGACGGTATATATCGCTGAAGTGGTAGCGCTTGATCCGCTTGTACTGTGCGCGAGCTGCTGTGCGAGCGAAGGGAGGCAATCCACTGTGAGGCAGCGTCACGACTTCTCCATGACGATCAAGATACACAGCGCGGTTGTGGTCGTCCTCAACTGGATTCGTGACCGGCATGAGAAGAGGGGTTTCAGAGTCTATGGCGCCGTGGAGGTGGAAGAGCTGCTCTAGATGGTTTAGAACGAGCGAGTTCAAAGATACGTGCTCTGGAGGCTCTGCATCTACATCGTAGAGATAGGACCGAACAGGTTTCACCGGCTGACTGAAGAGGGTCGAGAGTACCGCGGGAAGGTGTGGAGAGTCGGCTTTCGCTGCGCAAAGGGTCAGATGAAGGAGCACATGGATAACGGTCGATCTCACCAATCATCCTCAGAGCACCCATAACGTACTCATCCTCAACACGAGGAGGAAGCAAGGGACTCTGGGATAGCTGCAGCGCGGTAGGTCGCCGGTCCGGATCGTGCTGAAGGAGCCAAGTGATGACTGTTCAGTGTGTCAACTCGTCAGCATCTACTTCGAGCGACTCAGATGAGCAACTCACTCTGCTTCTGACGGGTCCGCTTTGGATCCCAGTCAGGAGGGAAGTTGATCGTAGGGAGCCGCAACTCAGGAAGGACCCTGCTGCGCTCAGAATCGGTCTTGAAGTAGTAGTTCATCTCGAAGAACACGATCTGACAGCGACCGCGATGAGCGACAACCCTCAACACCCTGCGCGGGGTTCACTCACTCCGAGACTGTACATGTCAGCCTTCGCGCTGGTGACCTTGTTCTTCTTCGATTCCGACTTGTCCCTGCGCTTCATCTCAGGCGCCATGTACAATGTTGTGCCGACGTCTGACCCCGGGCGAGAGATTAGCTAAGTGAGAGTGCGGCTCAGCCGGCTCACCACCTACCCAGTGTGATCTCTTGGTTCTCGTAGTTCTCGCGAACCTTGTCTCCTGGGTCAATGGCATCCATACTCTCCGTGGCAAGGCCGAAGTCTCCGACTGTGATAGCATGAGTGCTTGGCATCTCAACTAGCTGGGAAAGCCTGACCTTTGCAATCCCCCTTGGCATCTAGACGAAGACGTCAGCGAGATCCCGTCGTGAAGGAGATAGACACGAACCTACGAAAATGTTGGTAAGCTTGATATCTCGGTGGAGCTACGAATGAAAGGTCAGCCTGACACAACCTGACACCACTTATAAGTAACCCCGACAGAGCACGCTTACAATTCCAAGGCTCGACATATGCACAAGCGCGTCCAAGATCTGGTGGAAGAGGCGCCAAGCCTCGTCTTCCTCAAGACCTTCAGCGATACGCTTGCAGCGCTATGTCAGCAACGGGATGTCTTGAACCATGTATATAGTAGTATCGAACCTCTCGCAGCGTCTGTCTCTCGACGAACTCCTGAAGGGGACATCAGCACCAAATAACTCATGTGAGCAGGACAGCGTACCATCTGGATGTATAACGTACGCCTCAACGTAGGAGACGCAGATCTACGGAACATGCTCCTGCCGTTGATTGGTATAGGTCGCGCCTTGCCCGGGAGGTTGTTGAAGGAAAGCGCGAATGGGTCATTGTTGTCCTCGTCGGCGTCGAAGAGTTCATCGCTGCTCTCGCTCCCGTTGTGGTCATCCTGCTGGGAACTAGTCCGCGAAAAGTGTATGCTGGGAAACGTCGAGGTCCGGCTGGTCCCGCCAATGGACCGATCGAGGTCCTTGAGGTCGAACGTCGTGAAGTGCGCCTCATCGTCGGTCGATCGCTTCGGCTTAGACGTCAAAGCCTTCGTCTCGTCCGTCTTGCCCGTCTTGTCCGTTGCGTCCGTCCTGTCAGACTCTTCCGACTCCGAGCCGAGGTTGTTCGTCGGCAAGCCATCGGAAGTCTCGACCCAGGTCGTGTAGTAGCGCACGATGAACCGATGGTTAAGACGACTCAACGCGCTGACCTCCCGGAAGATCTTGTCATTCCCGACGTCGCGGAGCTTGACCTTCTTGACTGCATCGAAGGCGTCAGTAAGTCCAGGTGCAATCGCACGGCCCCGCTTCAGGTACCCACCCGCGTAGATCCGGTTGTCAATCTTGTTCCTCGCCTTTACGACTTGTCCGAAACCGCCACGTCCCTGCGGGAGGTCAATATTGATATACGTGACACTCGGGGTCCGGGCACATACAAGAATCTCCAGCTCTTCCCAGTCTTCTTTCCATCTGCTCGCATGTCTCGCAGTTGGCGGTGCCATCCGGAAGTAATCCGTCTCGGGGGAGCCCACAGCGAAGCCACTGGTAACCGGGGTCTTCGGCCCGGTGAACGGAATCGTCGGCGTGCGGTTCTGCGCTGGAAGCAGTGGAGGTGATGCCAAATCCAACAGTAGGCTCTGGCACGTTACATTTCCCTTTTTCGTCGGCGACAGCATAGCGGTGGCCTTCTCAGACAGGAAGACAGGAAGGCTCGCTATAACATGATGAGAATCTGGCACGCAGGCGAGCTCAGACGACCTACACATATGAAGTGCAATCTGCGGGTCAGGATATCTCTCCATGATGTCACGCCCGAGTAACATCTGCAGAAGCACGACACCCGCGGAGTGGATGTCGCGGCCCTTCGTGTAGGTCAGCTTTGACTCAACCGGAGGCATCCTGAGATGACGGTCAGATCGGTCCGACGCACAGCAGTGAAGCACCCACCATCCCTCAGGCACGTTGTCTTCGTCCACCTTCGGGTCGGCGTTGAATCCAAAGGGATCCGAGCGGTGCAGGTCGAGCAATCGCATGTGGTAGCCTACCTTGAAGACCTTGACCATCTTCGCCGAGCCAGAGTCTTCCTTCGGTGCTAGACCGATGCATCTCAGGTTCAGCCCTACAAAGGTACATGAGATAGAACTGTAGCGGACGATGCCGAGGAGACGCTGTACCTCGATGCACGATGTCCGCATGGTGCACAACCTGTAAGGCGGATAGGATCTGGCTCAAATACTCCTATAAGCGACACGTACGTGAGCGGCCGACCAACCGACGTATCACAACGCTGCCTACCTGAGCACGCTCCTCACGAAGGTGGTCGGTGTCCTCAAGGACATCCTGCAGGGTCACCGATGGTCGCTGCTCTGTGAGGATGAGCAGACGCGGTGAGGAGTTGGTGCTTGGCGTTGTGAGCTTCGCTGCAAGGACGGAGAGAAGGTTCGGATGTCGTATCGTGGTCAGGCGCTGGAGCTCGCTCTCCACCTGCTTGAGCTTCTTCAGCCCCTGATGGGTAGAGTAGTAGTGCGAGACGAAGGTAATAGACAGTAGCTCCATAGGCAGACTCGTCAGCGGCTCGTCGCACACGGGGTCGGCCTGGTAGACTGTCCCCAAGCACTCCTGTCTTGGGTGGAACAGTCGCACTTTGAAAAACGACTGACCGCGCCACTTGATCTCCCGCTCGAACGACTCAACCGGAGTGGCGTCCTCCGTCACGGGCACTTCGGTCGCGTCCGACATCGCTCGTTTCCGGGCCTGCTGCAGACGCTCTCGTTCAACCTGCTGCCTCAGCGCATCCTCGCGAATCTGTTCGTTCAGCTTCTCTGCATACTCGGCGTCGCGGCGCTTCCTCTCTTCGGCCTGTTCCTCCTCACGCCTCTTCTTGGCCTATATATCAAGGTCAGCGTCAGCGATGATTGTGATGCTGCAGCGTGAACTCACGCGTTCTTCCTCAACTGCACGGCGGTTCATTTCCGTAGCGAGAGAGCCAACGACTTCGGTGGGTGGCTTGACGTTGGCATCCAACCAATCCTTGGCGAAGCAAACGATCTGATATGAAGGGCGTCAGCCAAAACAAACAAGACACGCACAGAGTTCAGAGACAAAGCAAACCTGGAAGACCATTTCCATGCCTTTCAACTGCTGTGCTTCATTGTGTATCGCATTGTTAAGCTTCGTGATCTCATCAGGTCGTAAGCCGACAATAGGTTGTTGTATCGTGAAAATGGGAGGGGCGCCGGTGGGATACGTCCGCGGAAATCTGGCAGAGACGAAGGGTCGCTCAGTTCAATGCTACATGAGGGGTGATGGAAGTAAAAGAAGGTGAGGCTCTAACTCAGCAAGCCACGATCGTCTGAGTGTCATCAAAGGATATGTCGGCTCTACAAGAGCATCTGCTCAGCTATGTGGATGCGACATGGACTTGAGAAGTTGAGACAGAACAGTCCCATGCCATCATGTGAAGGGGTCCCTGACCACACTGCACGAGAGCGGCAAACCCAGGTCGTGAGCGCGCAGTAACCGCGTCGTCGAGCCCTTGACAGCGCACGAGCCCTATATCGCGATGAGGCCTGGTACCGTTCTGCGAACTCAGCATCGCAAGCGTGGCAAACTGGGAAGATTGAAGGACGTGGGACTGATTCGTGAGGAGAAACTGATGCAACCCGAAGGGAGCTGCCGGCTGTTACATCTGATCACAGTGACCTCCACAACGCAGAGCGTGATCGCGCGCGCCCTCCCCATCCTCAAGGGCGGTCTCACCTCACGACCTCCGCCCCGGCGCCGTCGAAAGGTTGCGGCCCGCCTTTGACCTCGTCGTTGGTCTTTGCGCACCTCCGTCGTACATGCACAGCGCAGCCAGTGGTTAGGTCACTTCGCCACCATGATTTCACAGTCCCCTTCAGCGATCGTCGTGCAGAGCTCCTCACGTATATTGAGCTCGTCTACTGGGTTGGTAACTGAATGCCGAGACATAGATGGGCCAGCCAGAGAACGTTCATTCGACTAGGAGTGCTCTTCATGGAGAGCTCCGGTGGAGAGTGGGTAACATAATGATCACAGAGACCCGGCGGGTGGAGGGCGTAACCTGGCGTAAGCGCGTGCGCTCTCCACCCGCCGTCAATACGCTTGTGCCGCCCGTCGTCGTCTGCCTCTGCACGCCACCAAGGTGCATGCCGCCACTGTTCAAGTCGCGTTGACCACGATCCGCTACCCCACCACCACCATGAACCTCCTTGAGCTCAACCACTAGTGCTCACCGCGCACACCGAGGGACGGGCTCGTGAACCTGTGTGATGTAAAGCTGGATATGTACATATCGTCTAACCACACCGGCACGCTACGCCACCGCGCCAGGCGGTAGGAGGGCGTGCCGCGTCGGAAACGTGACAAGGGGTGGCGAGGATGCTTCAAGGGTCGTGACATTGTGAACGCCAGGGTGGCGTGGACTCTCCGCCGGAGCTCTCCATGGAGAGCGCTCCCCGTAGATCGCATACTCTGGCCAGCCACTGGCCATACACGCCTGTGACTCTGCCGGACGATGAGCTGGTGGCGTGGAGTCTCCGCCAGAGTTCCGCATGGAGAGCGCTCCCCGTGGTTCGCACTCTCTGATATCTTCGGTTGTCCACGCTCCATTAGTAGACCGCTCCGACCCTCTGAATCAATCGGGCTTGATACGGCGTGAGAGCTCAGAAAGCTTAGAAGATGCATGACATCGCAGGTTATGACAAGGAATGACTCGAGCCTCTCAAACACCACTTATGGGCGCTAATTGTGCGATGTCATACCGCGGGTACAGAACACGGACATACGGACGAATCTTGTGGGCTCGAGCGAAGTGGGGGAGACTCACTTGGTGTGGAGATGAAGATAGATCTTCCTCGCATGGTTGGGATCCGGATGCGAGACTCTGATAGTGAACTCTGGCAGTCTAGCGGCGCCCTGGACGGAGGATCTGCGTGAGCGCCTGGTTCAGCCACAATCCTCCTTGACGGACCTTCCATGCTTTCGGAGGAGGGCTCTCGATGAAGTCGTCGTCGAAAATACTCTGCGAGGACCCTGTTAGCACGCTCCAACCAAGTCTGAGGTGTGTACATACCTTGATGGCGGTGATTTCCTGCTGCTGTAGATCTTCGACGTTAGGGTCCATGTCGAGAGCGCGGAACGAGTGATGGGGAGATGCTTGAGGAGGGGAGGGCCCGGGGGACCTCGGCAGCTCAAGCGTGCATCGCGTCGGCGGGTTCAGATAGGTACAATGTTGTCGTGATTGTGGTCGAGTAACAAGGAGTCATTCATCCAAGTAACCCGCACTCGCCTGCAGGCAAGTCGTATATTGCCACGTGACCGGCACGTAGCGCACGCGGCGCAGGCGTTTCCCCAGTCTCAGTTTCCTGTAGGAGAACTGCGTTCCGCACGACCGACTCGGGGGACTCCTATGAAGCACTCGAGCGATAATACTTGAGGACTAGGGGGCTTACACGGTACTCTCGCACATGGGTAAGTCCTTGCGACTTCAACGTGGCCACACTGGCTGATCAAAGTAAGCAGTATGTAGCCACCTTCTGATCGAAAGGACATCATCCGTGGTGTGCAAGTTCATCAGGATCAACCACTCGTCTCACCTACATGTAACCACCGAGTGACTGGTGCGTGCAAGTAGTTTTTCCCACCACTGCGCGATCTCAAGATGTCGTCATAGAATGGTACACTCCTCCACCTAAGCCCTGTCGCTTTCAATCTACAGGTCCCGCTCACCGAGCTCCTTAGAATATATGCAGACAGGATAGTGGAGTTGTACGTCGACTTCGCCAAGAACACGATATATTGAACTTCCTGCCAGTGGCAAGTGCTAGAGGTGGAATAAGTAGCCCGCCTTGGATCACGTTCTTCAGTCTGGAATGAACAGCCGATGTCTCTGCCTTTCCCTCAGCGTGCTGATCTCCTTCTAATCTACGGGGACCCTTTGGCACTGGACTCCCAACGAGTGCATCCTGGATGCTTCGTCTAGCAAAGAGATTCGAAGACACTTACCCGTGATGGGACCTGGCAACGGAGATCTGAGGAGACTTGTGCTATTCGTGCTACCCTCACGTCGCATCTGGAGACCGACGTCAGGTTTACATGGCTTCCATATGGCCCCTCAGCCGAAGCGCACGCATTTCGATAAAGAGTCATCGCATCCCTCCGCCGCCGCCAGGAGTTGGGAGCAGTGCCGATAGAGAAGCTCGTCATAGGTGCCGACTCACAGCCCTCGGACGCTCGCGATCGGAGGTATCTGCGCCAACCTGCGCCAACACATGCCAGCTGAGCGCTGAGCCCATGGGAAAGCGAGTAGTGCAGCTTTGTGGGGATTTCGTGGAGGATGTCACGGTCGCGGAAGTCTCCAACTCGGATGCGTGGAATATATATATATATATATATAAGGTCTCAGCTCAGGTAGGTATCACGAGTCGTCATGAATATGAGCGGTTGCACACAAAAGGCCGTAGCGTCCACTAGCACAATGCTGAGCAGTAGGGGACGCGCCGACCTAGTCCGCACTGTAGCGGTGCAAGGAAGAGACGAGGATGCCACGTTCAGAGGCGGGTTCATTCATGGACAACGTATGTAGTACTAGTACAATCACGTTCATATAGCGCCGTATTTGCTTGACGAATCGAACTTCCGTGTTCACATCTTGTGCGTATCCTTCACAAAGCAGAGGCCAGAGAGGCCGACTAGGGCAGAGCGTATGATCAGTCGCAAATAGAGCCATATGAGGAAGCGTGGACATACTGTCGTTGTTGCTGTGAAATCCTCCGAAGCCAACCACGTTCATCAGTAGTCCGGGAAATCCATTAACGGCTATTAGCGGCTATTAATGGGTATTACCGTATTAACTGTCAGACCTCCCTCCATCCACCAACTCTGGATCGTTCTCCTCCACAGTTATATCAATGATTACATGCCTAAATGCGACAAGTGAGTTGGTTTGGCCCCGTCTGACCTGAGTCTGAGTGGTTCAGGTTTGCATCAGGAAAAGGGCACTTCCTGATCGGGTCTTGGAGCTACTGAACGTCTTGGTGTGCCTGGTCTCGACTTGATCGCCCTTGCGCCCCTTGAGCCGACTGTTCCCTGCTTGGCGCAACTTGTTGCATCAGGTCATCAGGCTTCATGGATGTGTAGCGCCAAGTATTCGTACTCGAACATTCGTCCAGGCATGAAGTCATCTGTTGATCATTGTTTACACCGGGCGGCTATAGGGTAGCAACCATGAGCGCTGTGCGTCCCGGTGGCTCTTGTTCTCGTTCCATCACCTTAGACTTCACAGTTCACTCGCTCATCCACTCTGCTGCTCTGTTCTCTCTATGGTTGCCCTGCGTTATTATTCCAGCTGTCGTCTAAGCTTGGTCATTGGGTCTCCCTCAAACAGCGTTGTGGACACGTCACCACCACCTGCTCAGAGTCTTCGCTGCAACGCCGGTCTCATTCCAGGAAACTGTCGAAGTTCGTAGGTGGGAGTAAGGCATATGGGGTAAGTTTTATTACCTGTCTTCACGTTTCTCCTCACAATTGGCGCATGGACAAGCAGTTACATGTCCATGTCAGCGACGTCAACGTCAACACTAGCTGACCTGGACGACCGTTGCAGAAGTGAATAGAGGTATGTCCGCCCTCCTCCGTGTGTATAGCGTTCCTTGACTCTCAGCTGCCCCAATCGCTGCGGCGACCAGCACTCCGACCCACTTCACACTGCGCCCCTCACGTGCTGCCTGCCCCGTCATTCCGTGTCGTCGTAAGTCACCTCCCCTCTGTTGTCGCACTAGCTTGCTCACGACGAGTTTCCATTCAAAAGCACAACCCGATGACGCTGACCGCGTGTCCCCGACGGCGCGCGTCCCGGACAGTGTACACCACCCTGCACGATAGCTCGGTACGTAAATTGTCAATGTGACTTGGTTTGTCCGACCAGGAGGTGAGTGCCCTCGGTCGCCGGTGCATCATTCCCGGTGGCATGTTGGCTCGGTGAAGGGCTCGGTATGAGACGTCGCGGAGGGCTGGATTAGGAATTTGAAGGGGCAGCTTCGGAACGTCTACTTGGTAGTACTTGGGATGTACTTAGAGCGTCTTAGTACGCACTTGATGTCACTTAGGGCGCTCTTAAGTAAGAGATGAACCTTCTGGACTAAGACGTCTGGGATTCTCTGAGGACGTCTGGGCAAGAGCGATCAAGTTGTCCCAAGTGATCCAAAGGGCTGTGCCCTTTTGCTGATGTGGCTGTTAATACTTAATATCTGTTAATACGGTGTTAATAGCCGTTAATGGATTTCCCGGTCTACTGATGCTTCGTAACATAGAAACTTTCCCCGCCGGTGCGATTCCCGTTGTCTTGCGGATATGGCTATCAGTAAAGCGATGTCAGAGAAGTGCTCCAACGGTCACGGTCACTGGAAACAATGGAATGGACACGCACGCCGCAGCCTCGAACTGATCCGTCGGCGGTGTCGAAGACGACAAATCCGATGCTTTGTATGACTTGGCGCTCGTCAGTCGCAGAGACCGATCCAACGTGACCGGAGACCGCGAGTAGGACCTCACTGCCTGCAAGTCGCGTATCTGCATCAACGTGCGACAGTTGAGACGAGGAGACTGTGGACATACGGCGGAGATCTACACGAGCCTTCCGCACAGTCTCCCTTCCCCGTTTGAAGGTCACAGATTCCTGCCCACGTACTGCAGCATGGTAAGTGACACTCATGCCACAAATCTACCCGGACGAGTATTGACTTCCGTATGAGTGCACTGCGCCCAGCATAAAGTTCGGAGACACGTACGAAGTTCTCGAAATACACTATAATCGTGTCGATAGGGTGATTCATGTCGATCGCTCTCCGAGTCCTAGCTGTGGTTGAGGTGTGAGTCGGACTAGCCTTGCACAACAGATGCAAACACGTACTTCCAGCAGTCTGGACCAAGAATCCGCCTACATGCAGATGCGATTTGTGAGTCAGCAAACCCTCAGAGTAGGTGAGAGGATTCTACCGGTGACATCATTCGTGGTACAGAAGACGTCGTTGTATATCTCGCCCTCTTGTCCGCCAAAGACAGGAGTCGTAATCAAGCAGTTCATAGAGATCGAGTTAGCGGTGAGATTGAGATGAGTAGGAGTGAAGACCTAGAAGGAGCAACTCTGGCGGGTTTATATAGTGCTACGGAGCCCGCGTTCCCTCGATCACCTTCAGGTACTAGTCGTTGTATCTCGTGGCCCCTACCAATAACGTGAGATTGACATCAACGAAAGCAGTATCGAAGGTAGTTACTCACCTCGCGGTGATCTGCCAATGGTTCGGAATACTGAGAAACGGTTCATGCACATAGTCTCGACCGAGCCTCAACGGATCCCGCAGTCCGCTCCGCGTCCATCTTGTGCCGCCTCTGGCTGGTGACTAGGGCCTGTCTGTCGGTCCACCCAGGGGCCAGAAGGAGTCAGGTACTTCGTTGTGTCTTGTGGTCCCTGCAATTATAACGTGAGATTGGAATCAACGAAAGCAGTATCGAAGGTGGTCACTCACCTCGCGGTGACCTGCAAGTGGTTCGGAATTCTGAGAAGTGGGCCATGCACATAGTCTCGACCGAGCCTCAATTGATACCGCAGCCTACCGCGTTGCGTTCATGTTGTATCGCCCCTGTGCTGGTGACTAGAACCTTTCTGTCGATCCACCAGAAAGAGTGAAGAACATGGAGTGGAAGACGTCGAATTGGAAGTTTGACAGCGCCGGTGACTGGCCGTGAGAATATTCGAGCCTTCTGCGGCGACTGAACGGTGAATGCTAGGTGTACGGGTGTCCAAGGACGATCAATTGAGGATACACGTCGTTGGACTTCGAGCCAGTCCCACAGAAGCAGAAGCCTTCAAGAAGAGGGGACAGATCGTGATGCGGGCCTACGGATGCATCTAGGTCAGAACAACGTATGGCAGCCTTTTGCATTAATTCCGGCCTTTGAGCCGGTGAAGACGTCTCGTACTTCAAGACTGTCCCCGGATATGACGAAGCTACGGGCTGGCCAGCGATGCTACGAGTGAGCGTGTGGATTGGAGCGAGGCGAAGCCAGGTCAGCATTAGCCTGCCCGTGCAGTCCCGAGCACCTGGTTGGAGAGAGCCGGAGGCCACGAAGTCTCGTCGTCGCGGCCGCTCGACCAATGGTTTTGCACTGTATGTGATCTGCTCAGGCTGCCTCTCGATAGAGCTGTCTCACCGGGATCGGACAGCATCACAGCACAGAGTATCACCGAGATAAGCAAGAACAAGTCTTGCAACATAGCAGTATGTTGTACCGACGTCTGACGACAACATCCCAGTTTCGTAGGTGTGAGTGTGGTTAGTAATCAGGGGTGTAACCAGGGAGCATTTTCATTGGCTGAAGCCAGTTTGCCCATATTTGGTGCGATGGCGCTCGTTGAAACGCGCGCGCGCCTGAACGAGGACTTCAAGTTGCCACCGGTCTGTTACTCGCTAGTAAGTCCTGAGGCCTGAGGCTTCGCGTGTGACTTGCTGAAGCAATGAATGTTAGTTCTACCTGCTAGTAGTACTGCGGACGTGGTAGGTACGAGTTCAAACCCACTGCATAACTTATCAGAAAGTGCTTGACATTGACTGATTCAGGTCGCGGGCTCGCATGCGGCACTCATGCGGCTCTAGGCTACATATATACGCAATCAAGTTTGGGCTTGCTTCGGACTCTCATTCAATCTTCCACAACCTCCAGTCTCCGGTTCAAGCTCTAAGTCTGAATTGTGGAATCGGTACACCGGCGGAAACCGCTGTCTCCTGCAAGTCTAGTTGTAGAAGTAGAGGCCAGTGAGATCACCTGAACTGGAGCTTCAGTATGGCAGCGCTTCTTTGGAAGTGTATGAAGAGGCTTACCTCTCGGCCCCTCGAACCCGCCGAAAGCGCAAACGTTAGGGACATGGAAGGGGTCACCATCTACGCGAGCGTTGTCGATTGGTTCAGACTGTGTCCATGGTAAGCTCGAGTTGGTCAGAAGCGGAGCGATCGCAAGACTCACCTCCACCGTACGGACGTACCCCGTCTTCAAGTTGCCCACTACGAAGCCTAAGGATAAGATTCTCTCAGAATCCACCGTGTTGCGCTCCTTCCCGGCGCGGCCATAAACGACCAATAGCCTGTCGCCGTCTAACGCGGAGACATGGCAGATCAGACTGCCTTTCTTAAGAGACTGTACACGCCACTTACCGTCACGTAGGTCGACCGGGAACGCCTCCCCCTGCTGGTGACCGAGTGTAAGGGTGGCAGGTTCGTTGTCAAGGACTTGGTAGGTCACATCGATACCCACGACCTTCGTAAACATCATACCATTCCCTGGTCAATGGCTCGCGAAGTCGACGAGTCGTGTACAGGAAGCAAATCTACATACCACGTCGTCTAGGTTATGAACCACGATGTGGCTAATAGGGTGCTCCTGATCCAGGACACTAGTGCGTTCGAAAGCTGCGGGCGCGAGGATCAGCGACGGAAGTTGGGCTTGCGAATCATGACATACCTCCGACGATGTTCAGTACAACATCTCCTTCTATGGAAAAGATGAGCAGTGTGCACCGTGATATTCAAGCATAACAACGAGCGTACTGAAAGTGGTCGGTTTGATATGGCTGCGGTCCTTGGCGCCATGAGTGTATCCACCGAATACTTCAGTGATACCCAGACGCATACCCCTGTGAGACGTCACAGTCCCGTGTGACTTGACAGAGGCGCCACCTGCAGAATCACCATTCTGAGGACCGACGGTGGGGATGAATGAGGCGAGCCGCCTGAAGAAAGAAGAGACGAAGAGGCCAAGCGAGTGCTGAGGTGTGGTGCTCATCGTGAGGGCTGTGGTTACGGGCCAGGGACTTCAGACTGCACCATATATACCCTTCGGCGCAATATGTCACCAGAGCGCAGGCCACCACCACCATCAGCGGGACTCGGTGCAGAGAAACCTACGAGTCCATCTTGCATGGTAAGATTGGCCAACCTTCCAATCGCGGCATATGGGTGTCCTTGCATCGTGAGCACCGTAGCTCCCATGAATATTGCGAGTGAGGAGTCCGAGCGCGACGGACGTTGATATGGTTCATGAGCTATACACGCCGGCCGTTGTGCGTCCTAGTGATGGGCCGGGGTCACTAACAACAGCTGAAGCCTGAAGTTCCGGCTGTCGGTGGCGGATCAAGGAAGGGTCAGTGACCACAGCGCCCGCTCACATACAGAAGTGTCGCAGACATGGCCGCATGGAGCCGACCACAAGCTGTCCGTATGATGCCGGCATATTTGGGGTGGTACAGAGAGACGGAAGGCCAGACACCCGCGGATATGCCATGAGACGTCACTTGTCATGACCAGGTTGTCGATGTGGGACCGCACGAGCTGACATTTCGGTGCGCTACGTGCTTTGAGGCCGTGACACTCATCACCTACATGTATTGATGTCGCAAAGCACCGGGAGACGAGAGCACGCTATGGACAGAAGATCGTGGTTAGTGAGGAGGGCTGGTGAACAGGACGAACACCTACCACTATAGACCGAGCTGAGTGACACGTGCTAGTCAGAATCAGCGGCCACAACGCCATTCCGAGGCCGTATAAGCTCAAAACGCAACGAGACCAGTACGCGGGCGATATGAGGACTGCAGTGCATGTTCGCGACATCGGCCGACTGCCAGTAAGAGCCGGCGGTGCATTGACTGTGAGCTATCCATACAAGAAGAAACTGCATGTTATACAAGGCAAGGTGTTCAGCATGACGCGGATAATTGGAAGTTGTGTGGGACCACGAGCTTCTCTATACCGTAAACCAAAAGCAGCCTTGAAACCCGAGTTCCACAAGAAATATGGCCGGGTGAGATCACGCCCGCTTCTTGTAGTAAACGTGGGGGCTGATGAGTGGATGCTCGACCAGCGTCTTCCACATCGCGCGCCATTCGAGAGGATTTCCCTGCAAGTCGACACAGCCGTCAGCGACTAGTCCGATAGATGCCACAATATACTAACCGCATCGCGCGCAAAGACGACAAAAGAGCCCGTGTAGTTCTCGATCTTAAACTCCTCGATTTCGACGTAGCCCTTCATGTGTATCTTGCGCTTGTCCTTCGTCCCGATACGCATGCGAATCATCGGGACGTCCTCGGGATCTTCGGGGATGAACTCCTTGGCTGGGTTCATCTTCACGCCCATCTCCGCAAGCGCCTCCTGAACGAGTCCGAGAAGCGCGTGTGGCAGGAGGGCGGCGAAGAATCGCGTGAGGTGCGGCGAATAGCGGTACTTGTTCCCGCCGGACACTTGCGACTGCGGAAGGAGGTGTCAGCGACCGGCGACATCGGTTTCACAGGAGTGCGAGACGCACAAAGAGCATGAGCGACTGAGTGAACTGTGTCCGGGTGGGAAGCCTGATCGTGTCCTCGTCGTCGGTATCCATGGACTCCTCGCCGATGTCGGGCTCGGCGATACCCATGTGTCCACTCGCGCGGAGACCTTCTGTCAGGCTCGCGGCGATCGCGGCAATTCCCCGCGACGCCAGCTGACTCGGTCTGTGGGGGAAGGGGGGGACGAAGAGTCAGCGCTGTCCACGTTTACGACATCCATTCATCACGATTCACCTTGTCACCCAGCGATCCCCAGCAACGTCTGCCAGCGTCATCCGCTGAGAAGGATCAATGTCGAGCATACCAGTGATGAGAGCTAAGCACGAGTAAGACCTGCACGCTTTCAATATGAAAAACGCAAGATCAACGCACACAGAGCGTCTTGAGAGAAGCGGTTCCATGGTTTGTGGTTGAAGGCTTCGCCGGTGATGTACTGCCTGAACTCCGTGCTACCTCTCGTCGGCTCATCCCACGGTGTATCTGATAGAAGTCAGTGTGCCACGTACGGACCCGAGCGGAGAGCAGACGCACTGCCGGCCAGCATCGTGAACAGGATGACACCGCTGCCCCAAACGTCGATCGGCTCGGCCGCGTACGAGTCTGTCCCCCGAAGCTGCAAGGTGCAACACAGCATGAAGAGGTAATCAATGAAATAGCCACACACGACGCAACGCACCTCCGGCGCTATGTATGGAAGGCTGCCACATCGCTCGTTCAGCACACGGGTCTTGCCGGTCTCTTTAATCTTGTACACCGCGCACAGCCCGAAGTCGCTGATCTTGAGCGTTCCTGCCGCATCGAGCAGAAGGTTTTCCGGTTTGAGATCCCGATGGCAAACCCCCTCGTCGTGGAGGTATTGCTGCGTGCCATGCTATCAGCCAGTGAACGCGCTAGGCGATCCTGGAACGTACCAGACCGGCAATCATCTGACAGAAGTAGAAGTGTGCAATGTCCTCGTTTATTCCTACATCGGGGACTGTGTACGGTCATGAGCCGCGGCGCAGCGAGTCAGTGCAAGATAGTCTTACCAATCTTGTCGAACAGGTCGCCGCCAGCGGCCATCTCCATCAGCAGGTAGAACGCAGGTAGATAGCCACCTCGCGCAGCTTGCTCTATCGAGAGCTTCGCAGCCCCAATAAGTTCCAGGATGTGCTTGTGTTTGAGGGCGCTGTGGACGCGACATTCTTTGTCTATGGACTTCATTTGCCACTCGGAGAAGTCAGGCGTGATCGTGACGACCTTGCACGCTGCTACGCGATGATTACCGGGATGTACCGCTTGATACACCCTTATTGTGAATAAGCACAAGTTCGAGTTGTCAGTTGCCACAGGCCACACGAGTCAACTGGCACTTACGTCGAGAAACCGCCCCCGCCGATCTGCTTGACAATCTTAAAGCCTACCAGGAGCTACGGTCAACTGTTTGTGAGGAATCAACTTAGAGCTTACCCGCCACAGAGGGCATCCGGAGTTTCTGTTCGGTCATTGTGATAGTTGTGGGAGGTCGGGTCGGTGGCAACGCGAGGACAAGAAGACAAAGAGACGCGCCGACGCGTGTCGCGTTCAACACGTTTACGTCACGCAGCGCGCGTCCAGTCACACTCTCACGTGCGTCGCGTATATGTCACGCACGGCTTTAGGCGCTAGCTGCTCAAGCGCTCAAGGCTCAAGCTTCGCGCAGGACCTGAGTGTTCTCTCCCCCGATACTTGAGATAGCGCGACACCCGACACCTTTATATTAGCAACAAATGATGTTGGAAGGTGTCAGCGGTACTGGTAAGTAGTACAGTGCTTCAGTACTTCCTCCCCGACATCGGATTGATGTTGGCGATTCGAGGCAGTTTGGAATACTTAATCCAATCATATGTGCCCATAGCGATATTGGCTCCAGCATGCATAATGCAGAGGAACAGGGCTTTCTAAAACACGGCGCACGGCTTGGCACGAGTATCCATCGTTGTGCCTGTTCAAAAGGGTCGATGTGCTTTTCTCCCGGTACGTAGTCACTACTTACTTAGTGCCTCTGCACATACACCCTGCAGAACTGCTCACGGTCCTCAGTGCTGCGTACACGCTGTGTAGGTCTGTTGTGGACTAACTTTGCGTCAATGCGTCCTCTGGTAAAAGCCTGGCATCGTCCGCGATGCATCAACTAGCACTAGGATGCAGCCGCGTCCATCCGTTGGCGGAGCGCACGTCCGAATCGTCGTCCCACTTCCTCAAGTCGTGAGATCGTTGGACGTATGAGTCGCACACTCCGAGTTACTTATTCCACGACTCCAGGCAGCTCCGTCGTGCACGCTCCGAGGCTTCGGAGACTGGGCTGGGAGCACGGGAGCTGTGAGCACAGCACAGCCCGCTGCTTCGACGCCTCGACTCGGCTCTGCGAGGAGTCGGTCTGGAAGTGGGCAGGCACGCACTCGATAAGGACGGAAGACGCGTCTGCCACATCTTTAGCGTAACATGATACCGAACTTCTCCGCCCGCCTTCTGCCCGCAGGGCGGTCGAGGCGGATGACCATTGACGACCTGGCCGATCACTTACTCTGCCCCTCGTCCACATCCGGATGACCGAGTCGAGTCTCAGCTCGAAGGCTCTGACTCTCAGGCTGTCTAGCGGCGTTGCCCCTGCACGCTAGCGGGAAGAGGCTCTTCGCGATGGTTCGCCACGCGGGCCGGTAACTGTGCTACCCCGAGCTATGTATGTTTGACCGTGTTGAGTACTCGGCCGCTCTCGCGAGCTTGCGTGCACCGCGAGAGCCTGCTTGCTCGCGTGGGCGACCGGCCGTATGTATGATATGCTCATTCCCGTGTACTTGAGCACTGAAGACGTGCTCCGACCCGAAGGAACTACTTACGTCGTGTCGTCCGGGTGATACATCGGAGAGCGCGGAGGATATAGTCGAGAGCCCGGCCACGCCGGATGAAACAGGTACCCAGTCCCAGTACTTACGGACGTACTCCTCAACCCGGCTGGGCCGAGCAGAGACGTGATGTCAGTCCGACTCACCTTCCCATGCCGTGACCTCAACCTCTCAATGAGTATGCAACTGCAAGGACGGATGACAACCTTGTTTGGCCGAGCGGGCGAGTAGGGAGCATAGATGTGAGGTACCAGCGCAGTTCTGTCACCTGTGAAGCGAAGGGAATCAGGTGGCGGTCGATAAGGTCCTGCCAAACCACAGAAGACCAGAAGATCGTCCGCGCGTCGGCCACCGGGAGGACTCGCATCTGCTGCGTGTCTGCCGCGTCTTACTTCCGCGTGCCCCGAATATGCGTTGACTGTCCGGCGTGCGACGCCCACGCAGATAAAAGAGTATGGCGGAAGATCGCGCCTCATTTGTTCGCACTACGCACGGGGCGGATGGCGCCTCGGACGTCTTGCAGATATGGTTGATCCACTATAACGTGCAGATGCTGGGACGGGACGCGACTGCGTGCGAGGTACGATTGGATTGCAATGGTGGGATATCGATGGTGCGGAACGTTGGGACTGAACGCCGCCTCGCACGCGAGCTGCCCGTGATACGGGTGCCCCGGAGGATGATACAGACACGGTGAACGTCGAGACGATCTACCAAAAGTGGGATGTAGAGCGCGCTTTTTGGAGTGTACGATCACATACGCACCGGGGTAAGTGATCGCATGCAGTGGAGATAGACGGGCTCACGAACTGCCCTGCAATACTCTTGCGTAGCGGTAGACTGAAATCCTGTTTCGAGCAGAGCTATGTAAACTACGCTCGCGGCATGCAGACCTGCGTGCGGATGATGTTCCACCATGAGGCCTCCGACGAGATAAGCTCCACCCGCGATGTTACTGCGGTATAGTCACCGGACTGCGTCGTGGACTCGCGTCAATGGAAAGCTGCAAGGGAAGGAGGACAACGTTCTCCTTGAACGTTCAGTAGATGGCTTGGTTGACAGCGGAAGCAGATGCCAGAGAACAGAGAACTGCCAGACGGCAGGTGGTTCTCAGCGGGCGGCAGCTGGTTCTGGAGGTGTGGAGCGGCCTGTGCGCGGTCTAGATCTTGGCATGGGTCGCGATTCTTGGGCATCGCGACCGCTCTGCGCATCGATGGGAGACGACACGGACGCTGCTGCAGAGGACGACGACAATAGTCGGTCGCGCGCAATGTCAATAAAGCGTCGAAGGCGGCGGTGAGGGCACGAGCAACAACAAAGTAACAAAAGCGAGAACAAAGAGCTGAAATGGGCGCGACGCGA
>WJSG01027572.1:0-10290 GCA_016618145.1 Sanghuangporus lonicericola | reverse complement strand
CTGCCACTTGAACGGCTGCAAGGGAATGATACACACGACGTTCACGCCAATGATCTCACCACTGGCTTTCTTGACCTTCTTCAATTGCCTGGACACGATATGAGCATCGAGCGATGAACCGGGGGAGCGGGGCTTGCACGGGGAAGTGGCAGAGTTGCGGCATAGGACGTACCTCAGGAAGTACCAGAAGCGCGACTTGGCGACGACCTCGTTGGGCGCAAAGATGCGCATACGGTAGATCTTGGGGGTCGGATCATTCTCCGTGGGCAGGTGGCGGCCAACGACCTGGTACTCGGTGAAAGACATCTGGGAGCGGGTGCAAGAGTATAAGCGCGAAGTCCTTCATCCAGAGAGGAGGGCAGCCATCCAGCGTCGAATCCAGCGATTGTTGCAGAGTTTCGGCATGGACAAGCAGCGTAGAGGTCGCAGGAGTCGTGCAGCGGCGGCAGATACTCACTTTGAAGAAAGACCGGCTTACCCTTGAAGTGTTGGCGTTGGCGTTGGCGTTGACGGCCTCGATGCGTGCCCTGCTCCCGGGCGTTGTGGCAATAGAGTTTGCTGACTTTGACGGAGTCTCAATTTGGCACACAAGCGCCAGTCAACATCGGGCGCTTTTGCCGATACGTGAGCAGCGAGCTCACTTCGTAGTGCTACTTTACCTCAGACTCAGCTCAGACCCACCGCTTGATCTCCTCAATGAACGAGTCCTTGTCATCCATCTGGACACTCGCGCGGGAATTATTGGTACGTCCACCTGCATGTTATGGTTATATCTCAATTCCTGGACCGGCGCATCCCTTTGAGCAACGCGATCAGACCCGTGGTCGTGCTTGTCAAGCATGCGATGCAAGAGCAACCCTGGGGTATGCCTGAATCACCGGAGTGTACTGGATGATGGTGCGCTACCTGGTATAATCCTCGACATGCTACGTTCATGCTCACTTTGATCAGTACTGATCATTCCCTCCCCAAGATTGTAGAGTGTCGAGTGAACCATAGAACATACATACATTCGTTGTAGCTTGCGAATATATCTATCCAATCTCTACCCGACCAGACGTGGCCTGCCACCGCCGTTCAGTCCGACCGAAACCTCACAGAACTGAACTTCGTGCGTCATCTCGCTCGTCCTTTCTTCCGACACGACTTCACGTATTCCTCCATCCCTCCCTCCAGGTGCACGAGCTTCCCCTTCTTCACCGCGTACACTTCCTCCGCAACCTCAGCGACGAAGAACTGGTCGTGTGACACGATGACCACGGCGCCAGAGTACTCCTTCAGTGCCTCGATCAGAGCCTCGGTCGTCAGATAGTCGAGGTGGTTCGTCGGCTCATCGAGGATGAGGAGGTGCGGAGACGACCCGTACGTGCTGAGAGCGAATGCGACGCGCACCATCTGGCCTCCGCTGAGACTTCGCAAAGGCTGCAATGCAATGTTGCCTTTGAGGCCATACTTCCCCAAGTGAGCCCGACACTCTTGCTCGCGCCTCTCGGGGTCTTTGTCGAGCAGCAAGGTCAGAGCGGACGTCTCCGGGGGCTGCTGATGGAGTTCATCGACGTGGTGCTGGGTAAAGTACCCTATCTTTGCCGAGAGGTGTCGACTGACGTTGCCCTTTGTAGGTGCGATCTCCCCTACCAGGGCTTTGACAAGGGTGGTCTTCCCACTCCCGTTTGCGCCAACGATAGCGATGCGGGCCTCCTGACCGACGTTCAGCGTGACGTCGGACAGGATTGGCGGCTTTCGCTTGTCGTAGCCCACANGATTGGCGGCTTTCGCTTGTCGTAGCCCACAGACACACCCTCCACCTCGATGATGGCACCCGCCTGACGAAGCGGGGTGGGGTCCGGGATCGTCCACGTCGGGGGCTGCTCAGCCTGCTCGACTTCGGCATCCGACCGCACAGAGAGGTAGTACCCGGCGCGGTCGCGGTTGAGCTTGAACCGATGTCCCTTATCGTTCACCTCCATGCCGATGCGTTCGAGCTTGCGCTGTCGCGACGCCGCCTGCGCCATCTTCTTGTCGTCTCCGCTCTTCCGTGCCTGGGACATCGCTGCCTGCACGGTCTTCTCAGCCGCGCTCTTCTTGCGCTCGATCGCCGCAGCCATGCGCTCCATGTATCTCTGCTTCTCCTCGGTGTGCTCGAGGTACTCGTCGAAGTTGCCGGTGTGGTAGGCGAGCGTCTGGTCCTTGAACACGATGATCTCGTCTGCGACGGCGTTGAGGAACGCGCGGTCGTGCGAGACGACGACAATCGTCACGTCGGAGAGCTGGGACAGGTAGTCTTGCAGCCAGATGATCGCCGGGAGGTCGAGATGGTTCGTCGGCTCGTCCATGAGGAGAATGTCGGGCTCGATGTGCAACGCCGAAGCCAGCGCGACACGAATCCGCCAGCCTCCGGAGAGCTCACCCAGCGGGCGGTCGTGCCAATCCTGCGGGAACCTCAGCCCCTTCAAGATCCTCCGCGCCTTCGCCTCAGCAGCCTCCTCGCCATGCATCTCCATCGCCGCGAACAGCTCCGTCAGCAGGTCCTGCGCCTCCACCGTCGCACTGGTGACCTCCCCATGGGTCAACGGCTCCTCGTTCGCCGCAGACGTGTCGACGACGCGCTTCTCCTGCTTGATGAGCTCCTTCCTCGCCTCCTTCCCCCGCGCCCCGCTCCTCTCCAGCGCAACCTTCGCCGCAGCCTCCTCGTCCTCCTTAGTCCGCGCGAGGCGAATCGTCCGCATCGTGCGCGCGATCTCCGTCGGGTCCTCCGCCTCCATCGCCGCCTGCAGCACCTTGAGCTCCCGGCGCATGCGTGCGGCCTTGTGGTCCGCGTCCATCACGACGCTCACGACCGAGCGGCTCATGTCCGCGCCTTCGAGCTGCTCGACGTACAGCACGCGCACGTTGGACGGGAAGCCCGCGAGCTGGTTGTGTCCGATGGCTTTCAGGAGCGTAGACTTGCCGACGCCGTTCTGCCCGACCAGCCCGTAGTGGACGCCGTGGAAGAGGCGCAGGTTTGCGGACCCCAGCAGGATGCGTGAGCCGATCGCGACGTGGACGTCCTTCAGGTCGATGTCGTTGGAGAGCGTGACGAGCGTCTCCGTGTGGAAACGCGAGACTTGGGACGTTGCGACAAGGGCTGAGTCGTCGCCGCTGTCGCCGACTCCGGAACGGGGGGCAGTCGCGGTCTGTTTCGCTTTGGTGTTTGTCTTGCGGGCGGAAGACATTGCTGTGCTGGTTGCATTCAGCATAACCATACATTGATGGCAAATGGTGCCACCATGCCATGGACCCACATACTTACGTGCGATGAACTGTGATTTGCTTATCTGTGCTTTGTCTGTTTGTAAGGTGTGCGACGGGGTAAGGTCAGCAGCGACAAGAGCCTGTGTCTTATCAGCATCGTGCTTGCGTTCGGTCCCGCAACACTTGACTCAAGATCGGCTCAGGGATCTATCGCGCCCAGCTAAGGTTCCGGGCCCTGACACTTTGACAGCTCGCCATAGGGAATCCTTCTGAGAAGGCAGGGAGAACTCCTGCATACGATGCAGCAGACCACCATTGCGTACAATGACCATCGTCTCCCATGTACTAGCTACCACTTCGACCGCACTCATGTAAGGCGTATGCACTGTGGGCACCTCATGAAGAAGCAACGTGTTCCGCGAACCACTATAGCGGCAACATGAAGCGAACTCGATACTAGATCTGGAGCCGAACAATATATCAGCTCACCTTCTTCACGAATTCCGCCGATTCCTTAGGCGTCCGTTTCTGAGTCTTGTAGTCCACATAGGTCACACCGAATCGTGGCTCGTAGCCGTCAGCCCTGCCGCCAAGATCAGAGTCACCCATGAAGTAATGTCCCGGAAAGCTCGGGAGTGCTGAAGACGCACCACTCAAAATTATCGAGCAGACCTGCGTGCCGCCGATGCAGTCAGTGAGGACTCGGCAGCGAAGACACGGCGGGAAGCACGCACTCCACGCGAAGTATGACTTGACTGGGACGCCATCTTCGGTCGCTGCTTTCAGGAGCGCGTTCAGATATCCGTCGTAGTATTCAACCCTATCGGTGTCATGGACCACCTGCTCCAAAGGCAGGATGTGTTCGTCCTTCACAGGGAAGCCGTTCTCGGTGACGCTGTAGAAGAGAGGACGTTAGTTGCAACACAGAAGATGGAATCAAACAGACGACGGACTACACAGGCTTGTTGTATGTCTGTCGGATACTCCTTCAGCCCGGCTGGCCATGGTCGTCGTAGTGAGGACATACCTTCCACACGTAGTTCAGGAGCTACGGCCAACAGTGCTGAGTTTCTGAGGGTAATTGCCAACGCCGAAGTACTCACCGATCGGAAGCCCGGGGGATCTAACGCAAGAACTCAGGAAGCTTTGAACGAATAACAAGCTGGAAGCAACGCACATGTCTGTAGCCAAGGTACATGCGCTGCATGCAGAATCGGGATCGCCATGAGCACAGTGTAAAGGCGTGTGCTTATGAGGATCACCTTGTCTTCCGAGCTGGGTACCATCCGGGCGGGTGAAAGTATACTTGACATTGCCTTGAATCTCCTGATCTCCACCCTCCGCTGCACAACGTCAGACATCTACCCCGAGTACTCCGTACAACTTTGTTACTCACTGACGAGCTGCGTGGTATAGGTGTTTAAGCCAAAGAAGTCTGAAGACCCTTTCACGACGACGATCTCCTCGTTCGTGAACTCCGGGAGGCGCTCGCCCACAATCGACTTGACAGACTCAGGGTAACGGCCCTTGTAGATCGGGTCCTGACAACTATGTTAGTATCCCGGGGAGACCGTCCTCGTGACGCGACCATACAGCGAACCGTCCTAGAGACATCATATTAACGAGAGAACCGCAGCATGACCAGTCAGCACGCACCCAACTTGAAGTCGATTCCACGTTGTGCCGCCGCGACGTCTGTGAAACTGTACTGAGAAAGCTAGCGGGCAAAAATTGGTGTTATACACGTACTTTCGGGCGAGTCGTCCCATGGTTCCTGCCAGTTGAGGTCGAGCGTGATACCGATCTGGCCGCCTTGTTTGGCCTTGAACTCGTCCCTGTACAGTTTCACGGCGTAGGCATGCGCAAGGATGAGGTTGTGGCCGACGCTGGCGGGGTGGCGATCTCATCAACAGCTGCATGCGGTACTTATATGCCGTGTATGAGCGTACATCCAATGTTCTTTGTTACCCTTGTGGCCCGGAGCGAATACTCCGGTAGCATAGCCGAGAACCGACACACACCATGGCTCGTTGTGAGTTATCCTACGGCCATTACGCATGGTTTAATTAGGTATACAACATGGACTCACCAGTCCTTCACCAGATCCCCGTAACGAGTGAAACAAAGCTATGACGCTCAGCAGGCCGCCACCAGATAAATGTTCAGAAATAGGATCACCTTCGCATAGTTCACGTAATCCTGGACGATCTCCTCCTTGTTGAGCCAGCCTCCATAGCGGTCATGGAGTCCCTGAGGGAGATCCCAGTGGTACAACGTCTGTACAGCAAATCACCGTCAAGCAAGTTTCGGTCTTGCTCAAACCCAGGATGTGCCTACCACGAACGGTGTTATGCCGTTCTTCAGCAACTCCTCGATCATATTCCTATAGTGCTTGATTCCCGCCTCATTCACCGGGTCGTTCCGTCCTCCGAGAGGGATGACCCTGCTCCAGGAAATCGAGAATCTGTAGGCCTTCACGCCATACTGCTTCAACAAGGCGATATCCTCCTTCCAGCGCCTGTAGGAATCGGTCGCGACGTCGCCATTGTCGCCTCCTTTGGTCGTACCAGGCTTATGAGAGAAGGTATCCCAGATCGAAGGAAGGCGGCCGTCAGCGTCGGGTGAGCCCTCAATCTGATAGCTTGCTGCGAAGGAGGTCTGGTCAGCGGTATGACGTGACGTTCGCATAGGCTTGGACGGCATACCTGTCGCGTATCCCCAAACGAAGTCGCTCGGGAGCTTCTGAGCTGCCATTTTTGCAAGCCAGATGGGGTTCAGCGGGTTCAGGGTACTTAGTTGGAGACGCTGCGCTTCTTATAGGTATGCGCGATGGGACAGCGGAGAAACTCCGGGAGTGAATCGAGCCTCCCATGACACCAGAGACCGACGAAATAAGGCACGAGACATATAGCGTTGAGCTATGTAGAGCACTCTTCTGGCGGTTAAGAATAGTGGACATGTATGCCCAGGCATGGTGTTCCACACCTAGTCGTGCCAAAGATGAGATTTTGGCCCAAACGCGGGGAGAGTGATCGTTCACTGGGCGTAAGTAGCCTGCGTAAGTCGTCATGGTATGCGCGGTATAGATACATATGCAACGAATAGTCTAGCTACAAGACATCAGGAAGCTGTCTAGCATAGAGGCACCAGAACCTGATATAACTCACCTCTTCACCGATTACTAAACAGAACCCACCGGAGTCCTTCGTACACATCGTCCATTCCCACCCTCTTCTTGGGAGGCCGCTTGCGACCCACAGCAGGTGCTGCACGTTCGCATCTTCATCAGAGCGACTGAAGCAACCGGTTGGAGGGTTCAATATACTAACCCTCGCTGCTCTGCGCGGAGACACTCGGCACAGGTGGCTGAGCCTCCTTCTCCTTCTTTGCCTTCAGCGCACGCTCCAGTTGCTCGAATGCGTTGTACACCACGTCGGGACGGGAGACAGGACTTGTTTGCCCACCCTTCCAATCTGGCCGGACGTCGGCAGGCCATTCGCTTTCCGGGACGCTGAGCTTCTTCAGTTCGGAGCGGAGATGGTCGACAGCTTTGATATAATCTTCTCGAGCCTCGTCGTAAAGGTCGTAGACGCATACCGCACAACCGGACATGCAGCATTCTGCGCTCTAGTATTCAACAAACAAGTCCCGGTACGGGAGGGAGGTTTACGCACCATCTTCTGCAGGTGGCTTTGGCGCCTCCGGCACAACGAAGCCTCTAAATATCCTTCTCTTGCTCCTCCCAGTACTTGAGTTCGCTTGCTGAGTCTTCTCCTCCGAAGTGTAGGGTGCCGGGTCGGTAACCTCTCCGGACCGCTGCAATGATTCGATTTCGCGTCCATAGACGTTCTTGCCGCGCAGGGACCGTTCGAGTCGCTTATAGCGCCTCGTAAGGTTTCGCCCACCACGTTTCGGATGCTTCAGGTGCGAAAGCTGCTGAGCATCCACCGTCGGCGCATGCGAAGGAGATAATTGGGGGTCGTTGAGCGGGCCTGGAGGAGTGGACGTCGCCAGACACCGCGCCCGTAGGTTATGAGATGGTATGCATGCGATAGAGCATACGCTATGGCGTGGTTGGGTAGCCAAGGCGCGAGATAGACGGTGAAGGGACATGCACAACGTCGAGCATGTCGAAGGCTCGATGACACACGTACGCCTGATGAGGAAGAGTCTTCCCACGGCTATATACGCGCAAGCTTGAAGCTGTATGTGGGCGAGTGGCGGAGGACTTGGCTGCAGCCACCATGGCGTCCGGCTCAGGCTCCAACATCGCCCTCAAGACATTCAACCTTGCGAACGACATCAAGGAGCTCAGTGCGCAGGATGAGATATTCAGATACGACCCCGCGGAGAACAGGAGGATAAACAACGACAAGCCATGGGTCCGCGAGTGAGTGACCATCCCGATCCCAGACAGGAGATGCTGAACGGAGATGCTTGCTTTCCAGTCCGCATTACTTCAAAGTATGTAAGATCTCCGCGGTCGCGCTCATCAAGATGGTACACATCCAGTCTCCTATGCGCCACAGTGCCCGCGTGCTCACCATACCTGACAGGCTATCCATGCACGCTCCGGCGTGCCATACGAGATCATGGGCATCATGCAAGGCAAGGTCGTGGGCAAGGCTCTCGTCATCATCGACTCCTTCGCACTTCCTGTACAAGGAACGGAGACGCGAGTGAACGCCGCAAACGAGGCGAACGAGTACATGGTCCAGTACGTTCAGGGTAGCGAACAGGTGCGTCCTCTCATTGTCCCATATCCCCACCTCCATGTCGAAACTCTCTGCGATTGCTTCCAGGTACAACGCCTGGAGAACGCGATCGGCTGGTACCACTCGCACCCGGGGTACGGCTGCTGGCTTTCTGGTATCGACGTGAACACACAGATGCAGAACCAGAAGTTCCAGGACCCGTTCGTCGCGGTCGTCATTGACCCGAACCGCACCATCTCTGCCGGCAAGGTCGACATCGGCGCGTTCCGCACGTACCCCGAGAACTACACCCCGCCCGACGGCGCGAGCAGCGAGTACCAGAGCATCCCGCTTAACAAGATCGAGGACTTTGGTGTCCACGCGAACCAGTACTATCCGCTCGAGGTGCAGATCTTCAAGTCGACGCTCGACAGTGAACTCTTGGGCCTTCTGTGGAACAAGTATTGGATAAACACGCTGAGCCAGAGTGCGCTCATCTCCGTACGTGCACCCACTTTCGATACGACCCCGAGGAAATCATCTCACGCGAGCCACGATGCAGAATCGCGCATATGCGGCGAGTCAGCTTGCCGATCTGCACCAGAAGCTGACGAAGGCGCAAACCTCGATCCCGAGCACTCGCGCACCACAACCTGTCCTCATCGACGAGAAGGCTGTCATCAAAGTGAGTGTCCGTCATTTCCTTCAACATGTATTGGTGCTGATTGGCATGATGTGTAGCAAAAGGACAGCCAGAAACGGGAGGAGACTGCGCTGTCGAAGGCTGTCAAGGACAGGTCAGTCCATCCGTGCCCCTTCGCATAACATATACTGACTTTCACTCTCGCAACAGCGACAAGATCGCCACTGAAGCTCAGCACGGTCTCATCGCGCAAGTTCTCAAAGACCTGATCTTCTCGTCGCGCCTCGGCGGCGGCCCTGCGTCGACATCGGATGTGGCTGATACCGTAGACACGGCCATGTCGATCGGCTGATGCTAGGAAGAGAACTGATCGTAGTGTGTGAGGGAGAGTCCATTGTACGTTTTGCTCGCAATCGCCTGTTTGATGTATCGCAGCGCTGTCGTCTTGTTCGCATGTAGAGCCAACCTGTATTTTATGTCACATCTTCCGGAAGACTTGACTGGCACGGTCGACTGAGCGAACAAGATAGCATTCTCGAGATGCGATAAGCCAAACAGATACGACGACACAACACGTCTACACATCTACATGCACGAGAGGGACAGTGTTCGTTCCACATACAATCAACGACAAACTGCTACCTCTAGACCTCACTGCTCCGACCGCAAGACGGCCTCCTCGCCCTCGGGCCTCGCCTCATCCTGCCTCAACGACTCCTCATCCACCATCGAGCCCTCCGGATGAGGCGGCTTGAACGAGCGTATCTGGTTCGCCATCTGCTCCTCGAGCACCTGCGGGCCCGCGGCGGCGGCGACGAAGCCCAGGAAGGGCGGGGACGGGTTCAGGGGGCGCGTGCAGAACTCGGGGTGCGCCTGGAAGCCGACAAAGTACGGGTGGTCGGGGAGTTCGAGGACCTGCATGCGCTCCCCGCGCTCGTCCTTGCCGACGAAGCGCATGCCCTTGGCCTGCAGCCGCTCGATGTACGCCGGGTTGACCTCGTACCGGTGCCGATGGCGCTCCCAGATCTTCGGCGCGCCCGCGTAGAGCTTGCGCACCTTGGACCACGACGCGGACTCGGCGTCGAAGACGGTGGGCCGCAGCCCGAGCCGCATCGTGCCGCCCATGTGCGTTTTCGAGATCTCGGGCATGAAGATGATGATGGGATGCTCGGTTTGTGCGTCGAATTCGGTCGACGTTCCGTCTGGTGGGTGGGTGCGCGTGATGAGAGGAGCAGGGACACGGAGAGGAACGGGAGAGGCGTACTTGTGAAGCCGCAGACGTTGCGTGCCCATTCGCACACTGCGAGCTGGAAGCCGAGGCAGATACCGAGGAAGGGGATCTTCTGCTCGCGTGCCCACTTGATGGCGAGCATCATGCCCTCCGTACCGCGCTGGCCAAAGCCACCTGGTACGAGGATGCCGCTAGAAATGACGTGACCGGTGAAACGAGTTCAGCATGACACGATAAGAGAAACGCACTTGGCGGATACAACTGCTTTCCAGGCATCGTGGTACTTCGCGGGACTCGTGTTCTGGGTGTCTGGTTCCAGGTCTGCTGCAGCTACCCACTGCAAGTGGCAAGGGTCCGGTCAACACTGTACATGAAGCGACATGTACTGGAGATGGGTACCTTCAGGATAAGCCTCCTGTTACACCGGAACGCGGAGTGCTCCAACGACTTGACAACCGACATGTAGGAGTCTTGCATATCAGTGTATTTGC
>WJSG01027561.1:0-11489 GCA_016618145.1 Sanghuangporus lonicericola | reverse complement strand
CACGCCGTACGTGCTGGTCACTCAAAGGGAGTCGCGCACCACAAGGCCAACAGAGAAAGTCCGAATCAAGTACGTATGCTCTCGGTGTACACATTGTCGATGCTCACAGTCATTATAGCGCGGAGAACGCTCAAGAGAAGGAGAATGCCCGCAAGGCCGCCGCGGCCAAAAAAGGTAAAGGCCCGGCGGGGAAGAACTAGAGTCGTGCGTAGAATCTTGTTCCAACGTGTCTTCCGACGTACAGGGCTCGCCATGAAAAAGTAGAATCATCTGTAGATTCGTCTGCCAATGTATCTTCCGTACATATCGGGGCCAATGCGCGCCGAGACGTAAAACTTATTTTGTCCTCCGTCAGCCAAGGCGCGAAAATTAACGGGGGAGCGAAGATCCGGAACTCGGAAACGATGCCCGAGCTCCGGCCCGTCTGAAGGCCCGCTTCGTAGCCTCATGGCCCCGCTCGCACGTCCTTCTCCGCCAACCACAACGACGGCAAGTGTACCTTCGAACACACACAGCGGCCTGGGAGCATGGACGTTCGCATAGTCTTATGGTACAAGGTACGCAGCTTGTACTTCGCCTAAACGCATGAGCTGATGATCGCAGGACAAGCACTTGCCGCTATGGCGCGTGGTGAGGTGCAAGCCTCACGAACGCATTGCTCTCAAAACGCTCCAGTGGCTGGTGGACGCCTGCGGCGGACTCAAGTTCTCAGCTGTCGAACGGTATCTCGTGGGGCCTGAGATCTGGTCCTTTCGCGCTCTCGCCAACGACGCAATACGTGCACATCCTACCGAGCGCACCATACTCTTGCGCGTGCTTGGTGTAGAACATTGTCCGCTCTTCGGTCTCGAGCTCGAACTTATTCAGCGCGAGCTGGGATTGGCCCCTGCCCCGATGAACACACCCGTCATTGACAATCGGTTCGACCTAGCTCTGCGCCATGTCAAGGTACTCATCTGGACCGAGGTGAGCGCATCTATCTCCTCGCCTCTGCCGTGTCTTATTTCCCCAGGACGGGCAACCTCCGCGGGCGCATCGGGTCAGTTTCAACGATGACAACACTCTGCAACTCGGGCTGCATACTCCGCTCGACGCCGACCTCACGTGGACTCGGGTGAATCTGTGGTTGGCCGAGGATGCGGAGTGGTCAGTAGTTTCGATCGAGGACAGCTTCTGGCTGTCTGCCGATTACGACACGGTACTCATCCGTGTACCTGGGACCTTGCACCCTTTGGGACTGGGGCGGGAGATGCACGCCTTGGACTGCAAGCACGACCGCCCGGAGAACTTTGGCGACGTCCCCTTCAAAACTACTGAGAATGTGCGTACTTCTAATCCGCGGGGGGCACACGCTGACCGAATTTCAGATGGCCCAGGCGATCGAGGTTGCTATCGCACCTCAATACGACATCGCGACCACCTCTCGTGCGTCTCGTGCTATCCTAAAGCACGCAGCGCAAAGGGAAGACTTAGGAAGGGGGCGTCAGGGTACACATGTATTACTGGACGTAGATAGTTCAGCCTGGCGGGGAGGCATGATGGGGAAACGACCGCGGTCGGCGGACGGAGGCACAGGCCGTCGCACCCGACGGCGGCTCTCGTCCGTGTAAGATGAAGTTGTCGCATGTGGAGCAATAAGAAAACCACGGCCGCACATGAAGAGCCCAGGTGGAACGTCATGACTCGGTGCGAAGAAATGGATGCCGAGGGCTCATTGGGCCCTGAAAAAAAACGCAGGAACGGAGCAAACGGAGCAAACGAACGCCGTACACTGCGGGCGCTGGAGTTGCGAAAAACTGAGCACGGGCACCCTCTGCGACCTTCCTCGACTCCCCTGCCCACCGTCCGCCGTCCGTTGGCAATGTGCCTCGGGAATCGCTACCATGTCACCGGACTCAACCTGCGAGCGAACAGCACTTATCCTCTCGAAGTTCGGGTCTTCGCCAACGACGGAGCGTGGTTTCGGTGGCCCCACTCACCACCAGAAAAATGCTGGCAATGCAAGCAACAAGTGGAGTGCTGGAAGGTCTTCGTTTGTTGCCGAGCGGATAGATTCGGTGAATGGTGTTTCATCGTGAGTACTCCCGCCTGCCCCCTCCTTGTTGCGTGCTCAACCCCCGCCAGCCCTCATGCTGTCCCGCGCCCACATTCGCTAACAAGTTCATCATGTACAATCGTGAAGCCCTGGTGCGCGATTTTGTGGCGCGCGGCCTTCTAGCAGCGCAGCCCGATCGCAGGACGGTTACACACGCAGAGCTCGGCGATGACGACTTAGTCGCCGGCCTCAAGTCCCTGCAACAGGTCGTAGACGAAGCTAAAGTCACCATGGGCCTGATGGCTGGAGGAAGTCAACGTGCGGAATCCCTCGCGCCCCTCGGAGCGAGCGCGAAGGCGCTGCAGGAGGACGAGGATCGCAAGGTGGCCGAGCGACTTCAAGCTTTGGAGCGGGGTGAGTACACGACCAGCCCAACGATCCAGCGACCCAGTCCCTTCAAACGGGACATACTCCTTCCCCGTGACATATTCAAAATGAATCGGAGCACCGGCGGCAAGCCTCCCCGGTCGCACGTCCGCGCCAAGCAACAGTACGCCTCGAAGTTCAAGTGCGTTCGAGACACGCTCAAGGGCCCCACCTCCTCTCAACCAAAAGTGAGCCATGGTGCCTCGTTGTCCATTTGCACGCGCTGACGACTCGTAGGGCGAGAAACGAGCTCCTCCGGTTGAACGCCCCGGCGTGCTCGTGTGCCATCGCGACGTACGTGCATCGTCTCTGAAGTCTTCCTCTGCTGACAGCTGCTCCAGTTAGAGACGATCTGGGAGGCCGAAGACGAGACGTTGGAAGACACCGAGCGTGAGGATGTCCCGCAGACAATCATCAAGGACATCATCATCACTCCAATGGACGGTGTCGACCTCCGTCGCGACCCAGATCTATACAAGCTCATTCACGGAAGAACGATCGTGGGTGCTAGGAGCTGGGACATGTCGGAGGCCAAGTGGAAGCTGGTCGACGACGACTTCATCTTGACCGATTCGACTCAGACGTTGGTTATCGTTAGACACACGTGGACCGCACCGTGTCCCGACTTCGGGCGCCATCTATGCACGAACGAAATGAACGCGCCGGACACAGGGGAGGACCGTGCGCTGGCGAAGAGGGCTGCGAAGGAGACGTGGAAGGAAGCGATCGCACGCCCGCAAGTCCACGGTCGTGTATGGTTACTGCTCTATTCCGAGGTGCGCACGCACTTAGCGTTTAATGACCGACATTAACATTGCGCGTGCAGGACGCCCAGCCTGCCCAAGCCTGGCACGTTGCGCTCGGGGCCGGCGACACGCTCACCCTGGACGACCACCACGATGTCATGAAGGCTGTGAGGCGTGGTATGATGTTTGCTCCGCCGGGCGCCGACACTACCGTCGTGTCGATCTGGAACGTGGAGACGACTGACTGGGACGATAAAACCGTCCATTCTGTGATCGGCGTGGCGGAGGGAACGCGCGCCGTTATCGCTCGTTTGGACCATGTCGAGGACCTCCTCTATCTCGGCGTCGAGATCCACGCACTGACCGCGCAGGCGAACGACCCGCCGTACAAAACTGGTAGCCGTCGAGGCCTGCCGAGGACAGCCACATCATCGACCCGCGCGTCCTCGGCCAAGTCGTCTCGGTCGTTCATTCAGCCGTCCTCCTCACAGCAATCGTGCGCGTCCTCGTCGCGCCCTCGCTCGCCGACCATGGAGCCTTCATCATCGCAGTCGTCGTATACACCGTCTTCGACCGATGCGTCCTCGCAGCTCTCCTCGCCCGCCCGGCCACCTCCCGGGCACGCTGACACTGTCGCCGGTGCCTCTGGCGCCTGCACGCCGCCACCGCCGCCGGGCATGTCCGCTCGTGCAGCTGGCAAGCGGCGTGCCGTGGCCTTGTCGGAGGAGCGGGTGGAGAAGAAGATGAAGCGCGAGCGGAGTACTAGTTCCGAGCTCGCCTTCGTGCCTATGCATGTCCCCACGCAGTCGGGGACCCCGGATGAGCCGATCGACGTCGACGCATGGGCGGAGAACGCGCAGGCATGAAAGCGATGTGGTTGGGACTGCACGACGATCCCACTAGAATAGACATAACTAGATGGTGTACTTAGTGTAGCGTACCTGACGAAGCAGGCCGCAAAACGCCAATGGAGTCTTTCCAGCTCACCTTTAGGTTCAGTGGCAGGCCAAGGTGCAACTATCCTTCGACGGGCTTCTCGCCTCGGGCGAGAACCCCGTCGTATTGGGAACGCAGAGACCATGCCACTCGCAGAGGTTCGAGACCTCCGTGAGCAATACCCTTGGCTGAAGAATATTCGCGTACTGACTGCGACACACGCACAGCGCATAGACACCGATTCGTGGCCGGGCGACTGTGTTGACATGGCGAATTTTTCTCGCGGACGGACGTGTTGACCTCGCGAGTGCCCGCGCGCGACGACATGCAGCAGGCAGGCTGACTTAGCATGCGCGAACATCCGCCTTGCGACGTGCCGGAGGACGGGACCTCGGTGTACCCAACGACTTGCAGATCGTCCGCTGGAGTCGTCGCATTGCCAAACACGCGTCCTCAGGATGCGATGTACCAGCGCGCTGCATACGGGTGGCGGCGACCAGGAGCGCGGGAATGTGTGACCAGCCTGAATTGAACGGTCTCCAGACGACCCCAGGTTGCAGCTCCTGAAGCCGGTACCCAGCTGGGTGGTCACAATGAGAGTGGAGGTGTCGCAGAAACACTTATACGTATGTTTTGTCTACTCACGACACCGGTGTGATCTCACCCCAGCGCAGGTCTTCGAGTCGATATTCAAGACGCGTCGTGCAGCACGTTGTACACTGACTTGGACAGACTTCGTGAAGGCTCGTCCCAAGCTAGATCTCCAGTCAGCGTAGACTGACTGATGCACACAGGCACTCTGCTCCTTGGGGTTTACGTGTGAGCCTGCATCTGGAGGGGGCTCTGCACGGATGTTCTGCCCGACAGAGAATGGCTTTGACAGAGCCATTCATCTGCACCAGGTACGGACCGTTGGATCTATCGCGGCCGTGAAGCGTTCACCAGCTAACAATGTCACCTAGCCTCATAACCATCAACTCAACAACAATGTACAGGACGAGTGAGCGCACGAGATATGGCGCTGATGTCAAACACTTACGCTACCTGACAGGTTCGCGCACGCGCTGAGGACGTTCTACAACTGGGACGAGGTCGTGTTCGTCGCGAGGACAAGGGGCTAGTGCAATGCGGCTTGTTTCTTGAGAACGGATGCGACATACGGCCGATACGTCATCGAATAACCTGTACCTACCCGCTGGCGATCGATCGTGATATGTCTCCGTCCCCGCATCTGCGGGGAACCGCAACTGCGGGGAACACTTCAAACCGCCGGCCCGACTATGTCGGAAAACACATACATCTTCCGAGCGCCAGGCGCCATGTGGCTCGCTCCTTGACCACCACCACCAGCAACTGCCGCCGGTCAACACCCCGCGTCGCAGCTGCTACCTCCTACCCTGCCGTGCGTGAGCACATCGCCTCACATCTGCTCTGTGTAGACACCCTCGTACCACCGTTCGTGGCCTGGCGCCATTGCGCGCTGGCTTCAATACTACCTGCCGTAGCACCTTCATGTGGCGATCTCCCGCGGCCGTCAGCCGAGCTCGTGAACAAGCATTCCGTGAACAAGCATTCCTCGCGATACAAGACGACGGTTAGGAAGGGAACGCTATCGATAGGAGGATGGAGGCAGGGGGCGACTGTTAGCAAGGGGGGAGTCAGTGTAGAGGATATGGTGAACAAACGAGGTGAGTACCATCGCTATGTGCTGCCATCTCGTGCGCTGGGCCGCAAGATAGACCCTCATCATCCTCGCATGTCGTGAGGGCTGCTCCCCTGCGCACCCGTCCCGCCTGTCCAGCGAAGCGGGTGGCCGTCCAATCGGTACCATCGGTACCTCGGCGACCCCATCGCTCTGCTGGCCCGGCACAGACGCAGGCGCACTGGCGAGGGAACTCGTCGAGCCGGAGCTCGTCCGAGTGTCCGAGCCCGAGCGTCGGGCAGCTGTTCGCGACGGTGCTCGTGTCCGCGCTCGCAGCCCCCGCCCCAACATCCTCGCGCACGCCCAGCACGATGAACAGCAGCGGTCGCCCGGCGCCATCGCGCAATCTGCGCGGGGCACAGCTGCTCGAGGTCAGGCTGCCCTGCGATGTGAGTATCAGACGTCACCTCGTGCTATAGTCGGCCAGGCTGGAAGATGGAGCCTCGCCCGACGATTGCGAGAGCTCGGAGTGCGTTCTCGTCGTGGCTATCTGTAGTCGTTACTAGCATGACCCGAACGGCTGCAACGATATGACGATTGCCCTGTACATAACACATTCTACGATACTAGGCCATGCCGGCGACGCCTTGCTCCCTTCTGTGCGTGTAAGCGCCCTCAGGCCGTCTCGGACCAGCGCTTCCTGCGCGTCTCTGCACCGCTTTCCGTTTTGTAAAACCCCCACGCGAAATAAACCGGCGTTTTACAAACAGGATTGTATACGACTCAGCAAATATGCCACGGAACACAATGTCAACATCAAGTTTGATCATGGCAGGGCAATCCTGGACACAGGCATGTAGCACCGACTCGTAGCCAGAGCCAGCAGTATATGCTGACCCGTATACATCGCGCCTACAGGTTCCTCCGTGACGTACTTCCCACATGAGGCGATGCAGACCCTCTTGCACGAGTTCGGCCACAAATCTGGCGGGAGCTTCATGGTCCGTGACAAGGTCGACTTGGATGCCGACCGGTCCTGTATCAAGTTTGTCTTCAACACCCGCTCCAGTGAAGACACGCTCGTGCAATTCACCATCCCTCTCACACCCTTTCTTTGCAACCGCGCCCGTGAAGGCCTAATCTACGAAGGTAAACCCCCTCTGGATCCTCACAACAATGGCAGCCCGGAGGAAATCATTGTTCTTGGAGCAGTACGTCAAGAAATTCTCGGTTGAACCTTGCAGTATCTTATTGTCTCCGCAGAATTTTTTTCAATCTGCAGTGGTGGCTCTCCACTATCCGGCTGTTGGCACTCGTCGCCCATATGTCAGGCTAGCTCGTCAGTCTTCCGCTTTCGTGCTTCCTCCGAGTTCTGAGTAATGGGCAATGGCAACCGCGGCATTTTCTGGGGACCACCTGGACTGTACTGCAGTGTCCCATGCACTTATTCTGCAATGACTAGCGAACCATGTACAATGTTCCCCAATCAATACGCTCTACCAGTGTCATGAGGTATTCTTTAATCGTATTCGATCGCAGCGCTCATCGCCAGAGGAGGCTCGTCTTCGTCGTAAATTCTGGGGAGAAGTGTGAGTCAAGGTCAAAGAACATGAGCGACAAGCCACAAACGAGATTCCACAAATCTTAGACACCCTGGGTTCGTATACGGCGTTCGGGAGTGCGTGGTCCTCACGAATGATGCGGAAAGGAAAGAACCTCGCGCGCCGTGAGTAGCGTCGTAAGAAGCAGACCATTTCCACCTCGGGCGCGAGTGTGCGCGCAAATATGCTTGCGGGAATCTCCAATGCCGCCATGGAGTCCTCGGAGTCGTAATCATACATTCGCGAGTAATCCGTAGTATCAACGCCGATGCGAAGGACACGGAGGTGGCGAAGAGCTGACAGTGCATCTCCGATGGCAGACTAGGTGTGTCGCAGTCAGCCAAGTGAAGGATAGAAAGTTGCAAGTACATACCACCGGAACATCATCCGGGCCTTCATCGGAGTAGCGGTGGATCGTCAGAACCGTTAAAACGGGGAATTTGCTGCCAAGTAGGCGGAGGAGTGCTCGTTCTGCGTAGTCAGCCCGAAATTCGATGTCGAGTTGCTCCAGCGCAGATGTTCGGCACGAAGAAAGAAGGGAAAGCAGTTCCGAGGAGGTCAGGACCGGAGAACCCCATCCGTACTCGTCCATGGTCTCTCTTCGTCTTCTATCACGATAGATGTAATGGCGGGGCCAACACAGTAGTGAGAGGTGTCGAAGAGATGAGGGGAGATGGGCGCAGATCTGGTCGCCTGCACGTGGATGGGACAAAACAAAACTCTCGAGGTCGGGCCAGGGCAATGAGGTGTCTAATCCCGGGGGCCAAACATATCGCTGTATGGTTCCTCGTAAATGAGCCATCTTGAGTGATAGCTCTCGAAGAGCCGCCATGCAGCCAAGGACGGAGACAAGAGGCATATCGCAGGGCGTTGTGGACGTTGACTGAACGTCGAATTGCCATCCATGGAGCGAGAGTACACGGAGATGAGACCAGCAGGCACCATTCAACAGTTCTGGTGGCGCACAATGGCCGGCCATCTCGAAGACCTCGAGGGAGTCCTGTGATCTGGCCTCCTGCAGATAACGAACGAAGAAGTCAACCTCGGTCCGCGAAGGTGAGGCTCCGTATGGTTTGGTACGATAGCTCAGGCGATGGAGGGGTGCGACGGGAGATAGAGGAAGCTGGCGGATATTCCAAGGTAAGGAATCCCGGCGGTCGAACAGGCCTTTGAACGAAAGCGACCGTACTTGGGGTATTGCAAGAATCGCTTTCAATGCTTCCCAAGGAATCCCATCATCTTCCTGGGCGTACAGCATTATGTTTCGGAGCTTGGGCATGAGCGCGAGTTCGTTGATCAAAGGTTGATAAACCCTGCCATAGGCATTGGACTCAGTAAGCATCCAATCGTCGCCCAACCGACGAAAGATGCACGCAATGGAAAGTGTTCTATCTCGACGCGTTAGTCTTTACTTAAAAGCAGCAACGATTTGGTAGACGCACATCACATGAGCGCGCACAGCAGCAGGAAGGATACGACTCTTCCAATCCAAGTCGAAGTACGGATAGACGTGCCCTATGAGACTGCATTTTCGGAACATAGTAGGTTTGCAGGCCTCCCTAATCCACTTGCAGGTCGTCGAAAGAGCGACCAGCGCCCTGAACGGTCGTAGGAACTCGAAGATATGCGCCAGTGTGTCGCCATCGAGACGCATAAGAGCATCAACCCTGAGGCGGTATCAGTTGAGAATATACCCCCTTGAGCACGCGTGCAACTTACTGGAAAGCTTCGAGGTCCGGAGTTATAGCTTGCATGTACCGTCCAGTCATGTCTACGCTGTCCGCTGCGTCAGCTGCTAGATACATATACGTCGCTTGTGAAGAGCAGAAGGACCTACGACTCTGCCGTTGCCGAATTTACTAGCAAACGGTCAAAGACAGGGGGCTCGCTCCGACTCCCGAGAATCGAACCGTCGAGCGTTTAGGCGCTTAGAACTCTCATAGGCGCCCGAACCACTGGTGACCACCACACTGGATGAGGTCCAATATCTCTCTTTTTTCTGGGATACGCACCTTGAAACTTTTCACAGATGTGACCGCGTCTGTTAGGCTACATCTCACAAAGTTGGAAGCCTCAGAAGTCCCATATGGCTGAGATATTCGAGTAAAAGAGCAGGACTTGTCCATATATGGTGTGTTTCGTAGAATTTGTCCTTGTTTGTCCCGGGAAGTGTCAAGGCGCCGCCCCTAGTCAATGTAGCTCGCTTCGCTCGCAATGAAGACCTTTGGCGGTACTTGGGGAACTCAGTGGTTGCGCCCAAATTGCGCGCTCTCTTTGTCACGACTCACCCTGGCGCTTCCGATCTTTTCTCCGCAACCTCCACAACTCCAAGTCTCAGTCTGGTACTCTTGCTTGCTCATGCGCCACTTTCGCAATCCTCTCACATGGCGGTGACACTGCCTTGAAGTCTCTCCTCGGACCTGCATATTTGTGCCATAGTAACGATCACTGCGCGAAGATTTGCTCAATGCCGCAGTATTCGCGATGTTGGGAGGAGACGTCAGAACGATGGGCTCAAGATCACGCTTGTGAGTAGCAGTACTAGTGTCGCATATTGCTCGGGCGAAGCCCTCCTCTGACCCCGCTTGTCGCAGATCGTCGTCCGACGTCGACTATGTTCTGACATTGGCGCTCTCCGCACGCAGTTGTTTCTCGTTGATGAGCCTCCGCTGCAAACGATGATATTGGATAGCAAGTAGAGATGAGTTTAGCTGGCATAGTGAGTCACAGTCGCTCAATCTCGTCTTACAGCGGACTGTATTTAGTTGTGCCGACTCATGTGTACAGCGCGCAACCTCGTGCTCGCCTCTATTGACGTATCATACGACAACTTCGACGATTCCTATGGCTTCCTAGTCTCTTTTTGTCCCTTCGCCTTTTCGTCTCATGCAGCAGACAGTCACGCGCAAGGCCCGGACGTGCCGTTTGCTCTCCCCCATAGATCTGCCTTTCTCCTTTACTTCGCCTGCCGACTACTGTAGCCTCCCGCATCAACAAGCCAGTTCGACACCCTCGATTTGGCTGGTATGTTATTCAGTTATTTCGTGTACGTGAGCCAACTCTCCTCAACCCATACGAAACAGGTTCACCTACCGGCCATGACGAGACCGCTAACGTCCCGTTCGAAATGACGCCCGCGAATGTCGTGGTCATGAACGCGACCGTCGTCGAGGACCTCATCATGCGCCCAGACCCGCGCAGCAACGCGTCAGGAGTGCGAGTCCCGTCGTTGCTGCTCCACGACGGCGAACGCACCCCTGTCTTCGGAGGGCATCGCGACCTCGATCAGGAAGTGATCTGCGGGCCTACGTGGACGTCATACTCAATCCGAGCCGGTATTCGACCGCCCACGAGGACACCTCTCTTGAGGCGCAGACTGGGCCGCATGCTCACATCCGCCATCCAAGCCCCCGATCTTGCTTCGATTGTCGTCCGAATACGACCGACGCACCCTGCAAACGAACATTCAGAACGCAGGATATGATTACAGTACTATGAGATGTGGTGGCGTGCGGTGCAGGTCGTCCTGCAGATGTCGGTGGCGACAAAACCCGGTTATGGACGACCGCCGACCTGTATGTGGGGGAGATGGACATTTGGTAACGGGGAGATCCCTGGGTTCGACTGCGCCTTTATAACGGCGTCGATGCCACGGTTGCTCTCATGTGCGTCCATTTCTGCTCTCGAAGTCCTACATCTGACAACTGCGCTTTCTAGCGGTAGCCACCTACACTCGCTGGTCTCTACCAAGTACATTCGATCCGCTTGACCGCCTGACTTCCTCCCCATCTTTCCCTCTCGTCTGTCCCGAAAGCCTCTGGTCTGCAGACCTGGGCGTTTGCATCCACCCTGCGGCGTGCGTACGGCGCGTCCAGTGCCCTTCGCTCGTCACCGGTACAAGCAAACAGGAACGGTCATATACCTCTGCCGGTTGCAGTTCCGGTATACATGAAATCCTTACCTGCCCGGACGACGAGACTCGGACCCTACGACCCTCGTGACGTGCTACTGCAAGGAGATCCTGGAACGGTGAGTCGGCCGCAAGTGATAGCTTTCGCTGAGCTCACTCCGCTGTCAAGAGATCCCACGCATTGCAGCGTGCA
>WJSG01027559.1:0-10342 GCA_016618145.1 Sanghuangporus lonicericola | reverse complement strand
CAAACGAGGGCACGAAATAGGTTCGATGCAAACCCGCGAAGATGATGCCCAGAACGGCAATTCTGCTGACATAAGCGGGTGTTGAGTAGGCTGTTGAGTATACGCCTGCTGTCGCGGCGCGAGGTGTGCCGAACGTTCGTGCATCGGGCTCGCGTCCCGACAAGTGATTGAGAGGTGATACCTTGGATGGACCTGCCTGCCATCCTGGGTATCAGCGCTGATACCCAGGATGGCAGGCAGGATCCTCCGATACCTGTCGCATCCCCGGAACGGCGCGAATTGAATAACGAATGAATATCGGCACAGATCAGTCCCCTCAAAGTGTTGTGCTCAATGCAGAATGGTCTCTATACTCCGGGGCTCGTGCAATGTTGTGGTCCCACTTGTGACTCGTCCTGTGACTCATAGCGGTGTCCGAATGCATGACCGTCGTGTAAGATCCTCTCCGGATACGAAATCCTAGTCCATTTCTCGCATCGCCCTTTATATATTTGATCTAAGACGGTTTCGACATGACTACTGAGCGACACATTCATCCCGACGGGGACTGTGCATCCGCCAGATGGATATCTTCTACCCGTGCGTTCCTCTCCCTGGATTTCATCGCTCTCTTCCCACCCGTGACCCGACACATCTCCGGCGGCGCACCTACACCCAGAAAGACATGATCGAGGCCGCTCAGCATGTCACTGCACGCTCCATGTGTCCTGACGGCGATTCGCGAATACGGAGGGAATATGGACGGTCTCCAGATCGAGTGAGGACGGTCACGACGAGGGGAGCTTGCCGCCGATGTCGGACATGTTTGGCGATAGACCAATCCTCTCGTGCGTATCGTGATACATACCCATGTACCTAGGTCATCCTGGACTAGGACCAATGCCGCGTTCTTGCACAAAGCGTCCTGCCAGCCTTTTAGTGTGATGGTCAGTCTTCCCAGACATTCACACCAAGCATGAGATGAGCAAATCTCCAGGAAGGCTAGAATGAGTACAGATGTGTCGGGGTCTTGATTACAATCCCACGTCAATTTCCAGAACCGAGAGCCCATGCAGTTCGTGCGCGCGCACCCCGTCGCAGGGTCCGTCACACTCGGCTACGCGGTTGGCTGAGCTTGCGATTATTTGTTGTAAAGCGAGCCCACGACGTAACGTGGCCCGAGGAGGGAGGGCCAAACACGCCGGTGACTGGAGACACTGATGCCAAAACACCGCATGTCGCGCGCACCCGGTCGCGCAAGGCCTGGTCTGCATCGTCGTGTAGTAACGTGCAGGGAAATTCACGCGTAGAGACGGTTCAACGGGATGTATTGGTGTGTCTAGCCAACAGGCGCTCATATACTCGCCGGCGTAGGCTCAGGTGCGTGTAGCTACTGCGACGTCGCAGCAGCCATAGAAGGAGACGAGGGGATGAGGAGGGACGGAGGACAAGTACGCCGAGCTGGCATGGTTGATCGCGCTTACCCGTGTAACCCTCGCCCAGTACACCTGGAGCGATACGACGCCATCCATCCCTCGAACGCCTGCGAGGAGGGTCGTCTCCTCCTCGGAACGTTGCGGATGCCATATCCTGTAGCACTGGCCACAGGGTGAGGGCAGAGAGTCGTCGTTGCGGTCCTGCTCGAGGATGGTCTCGTTGGGCGGCCGTCTCACCGGTCTTCGCTCTCCATTCTTCCGCATCCCGCAGGCATCCGCCTCCCGCGGGCATGATGCATTGGAAGCGTGAGTGATCGAGTACGTTAACGTCCAAGTTCAACGTGGATGCTGGCGGGCACAACCTAGGGAAGATCGAGGACGAGGCCGGTGTCAATCAAGCATGTTGTGTGGCATACAGACCTAGACTGCGCTCGTCGGAGCGGGCGACGAGCACGGAGCAGCGCGCACGGCGGCGTCGCGATGTGAGAAGAGAGACAAACTGACGAGCAGGATGAGACTCAGAGCGAGGGCGTTGTCGCCGTCGAAAGTTGGGGCGAGGGTGGCGTGGGAGTTTTCTCTGCCACGAGCTTAGACGCCTCCTCCAAGTTGCATGAAGTCGAACCATCCACTCGCTGCGCCTCAGCATGCATCGCACTACTCACTCGTAAGTCGTCTGCCTCGAGATGAAGCCCTACGTTCTGACGGATAGGCAGGATACTGGACCTCGACGACTACTTCCTTATTCGCCTTCTCGAGCATCTGAAGGCGGTTGGCTCTACGATCCTGGGCGCTGTGCGTCTTTCGTGCACCTGCCGCCGGTTGCGTGGATTGTCCATGTCGGTGCTCTTCAGCCATTGCAAGCAGGATATCAGCGTTTCGGACGCATCGTCGTCTGACCCACATACGATCCCGAGTACCCTTTGGCCTCACGTGAGGTAAGTTTCCGTAGCTTCTCTGTTGTCGGTTGTACTGAATCTTGTACAGAACAATCAAGCTCTGTTGTCGTTGCATCGATGGATATTTCGCAGCCTCTGATTGGGAAAACTATACACCGCAAGACTCGGATGTGATTTGTGGCGCACTGGAGAGTCCGAAACTCCAGCATGTGCTGCAGAACATGCCCTGTTTGTCTGCCATCGTCGTCCGTCCTATCCATTCCCACTGGTTTGGCCATGGTCTCTCCTGGGATACCTTGTGCGGCTTCCTCTCTCTTCCACAACTTCAACGGTTGGTTTTGGACCATGTCCATATATGTCCGAGACTCCCGGACGCTGCGGCACTCCAGCTGCAACCGTGTACGCCGATCTCCTCCTTCGAGTACCTTCTTCCCAACATACGGGACCCGTACGGCCGATTGTCAGAGACCGAAGCACTGGACCGCGTGCTTCGGTTTCTCCACCTCTCGCTCGAGACGCTATCGCTTCCTGCTGAACCGGCACCCATAGATACAATTTCCTCGCTGGACTGGCCTCGCCTGCGCGAGCTCAGGTTGCGAGGGCTTCGTTGGACGACACCCACGCTTCCCATAGTCGGTCTGTTCGCGCGCATGCCCAACCTCCGAGTCCTATCGCTTGAGCTGATGGAAGGGGAAGGTGTGAGTGCAACCGCGCTCTGGCCCCGGGGTTTCCCTGCGTCATATCCATGGCCGTACCTCGAGAGTCTCTCGGTATCTCACCCGGATCCAGAGGACGAAATCTACGCTCACCTACCGCCGACCATGCGTACGCTCATGTTGCAGTCATGGCCACATCAGTGTATCCGAAGATGGCAGGAGGTCAACTATGAACCTGACAGGCTTCGGTCATATTCCCCCCCAATCTCATCGTTGACGTTGCTACGCGTCCTGCAGCGATGTGACACCCCCGATCTGCGCATGCTTGGAGTGGAGTACTGCTCAGACTACACCGAAGCGTCGCTCCTCTCGCATATAGCGTCGAACTTCCCTCGGCTGACCACCCTCGAGTTCCATCGATACCGTCCGAACGGTGATGCGGAGATTCCGGTGGTAAGTCACTGTCCACGCCCTCGTATGTGCATAGAACCTAATGCGAATCTCACATCAGCTCGACATTGCCCGTCCCCTGGCATCGCTATCCGCACTTCGTATCTTGAAGGTCCACTTGGATTTTCCTCGCATGAATTCTCCAATGCTCGACCGCAACAAAAGAGAGCCCCGTTTCTGGACGGAGCGGCTTCCTCCGGCATTCGTACGCAGTCTGCAATCAAGTGCGATTGAATTTGCGCAAGTACTTGGCCCGCGGCTGCAGGAAGTGTGGCACTTTGTATACCAGATGTTTCAGCTGCAGTGGCGTCGATACGATGTCATTCGTGTCCTAGGCGATGGAGTGACCGAGACGAGAGTGGCCATGCAGATAAACCGCAAGTACGACACCCAAGTAAGCATCTGTTGAATCAGACTACAAAATGTTTCTGACGTGTCTTCAGTGGCGATGAGCACGATGTAGATACTCGACTGGATCACCTTATGCCCTCTCTTCCCTACTAGCAAAATCTCATGTAGTCATACTCGTCGTCGACTCCTACGCCTACTATCTACTATTAGCAGCTGTATGTAGGAGGGAAAGGCAGGTGAGAGAAAGGCGGCCACATGTCACGACTCTCCTGTTAACGTTCTGCAGCAAATGAGATGTATATTCTTTAGTACACAGCGAGACACGGCGTTCATCGGGATACAAGTTCATGCGAGAGCCCGAAGGCAACCGACAAGGTACATTCTCGAGAATCAAATGGAATGTTGGGCGGCGGCACCTGTGGACTCCAGGAGGTCAAGACCATCGTGCCCGGCGGTCCTGTTTGCCAACTTCACGTAGGGGGCAGTTATCCCCCTGGTCTGCTTGTGGAGAGCGACAAACATCGTTTGAAAGAAATTCTAAAAAGGAGACTCAATATGGCGACGGGCGTGGAAACAATCGGGATGGTGCATACCAGTCCAAGGATGTTACGTAGGTCTGGGGGCGTGGCATGCAGCAGCCCGTCGTGGTAAGTCGGCGTTGGATAACCAGTCCTCACACGAGCGAGGAGGAAATCATCGATCGGACAGAGAACTTCGACAGGGTCGCTCTGTCCTGCGAACTTCAAGGCCACCAGGGTCCTATGGTCGTAAACCATACCGTTGAACATCTCGCCGTCGTGAACCCGGTAGGGAACCTCCGGTTTCTCCATAACGGGTGTCGTGTTGCCCCACTCAGCCTCGATGGCATGGTTGAAGGGAGAGGGGAAGACTTTCGTGCGCAAGTGGGTCAAAAGCGCAAGGGGGACCCATGTCGTGCCCGTACCTGACGGTATCATATCAGCATTCCCTCGGAGCGTAATGACAGTGATGATCGCTTACCCGAGTCCAGAGTAACACGAATGCCGTTGTTGCCCGGGTCGAAGGTATACTCGGTTCCAGGTACGTCTATGTACGTTGTGCGGACTCGCTTCCCATCAGGGCCTGGAGGGGCCCGGTGGGCTTGGACGAGTCTGAACGAGAGCCAGCGAACGTCCCATAACGTGCTGCCGACGACCACTGGTATCGATGCGGACCAGTCAACAACATAACGTTTCGGCCAGCCATTGGCTAACATGAAACTCCGCTGGCCCCTAAGGGACGTCGTCAGTTCGGGACAGGTTTCAGTGTCGCGTGTCTTACCGGGCGGCATTCTGAGGGCTCTGGAGGGCGAAGTATAGAGAGTAGCCGCCGTACTGCAACGCGGAAAGATTATTTTATTGGAAGGATTGTGCAGAAATTCGCACTTACCGGCGACTTCACGAGCGAAGGTGCTAACGCCTTCATGATGCTCTTTGAGAACAATGTTAGAAAGTACCGCATGAGTGAAGAGATCTGTACTTGCCACAGTCCCTTGACGGATACCGTTAGGGTCGTCAAATCGAAACGGCGAGTAATGACTATAATCTGCAGTTAGAGTAATATTGTACGGGCAGCATTCAGACGTACTCGAGTAACCCAAGCCCGAAAATGCCATCAGCCTCACGGAATTCCCAGGCGATGCTGTAAGCGTAGGTGAAGCCCAAAGCTATGTTTCTGGATATTTTAGTGCGGATGGAACGCGTTTCCGTGGACGTGTAGCATTCGAAGGTACACTTCTCCTTGATATCAGGTTTCACCCCGAGCCCTAGTCGTGGGACGAGGAATCAGTGAACGCTATCCCTGAGTGCTCTCAGATGACAACAGCATGAAGAAAGACGAACTCACAGACAGCGGATGTATCTCCATACTCGATGACACCATGGATTGCCTTCTGCTTCTCCGGTCCGTTGAGGTAGTAACGCTCATAACCACCCAGGGTGACGTGCGAGGGAGGGGTTTCATCCCGGTAAGCAGTGATATCGGCACTCGTCGCTTTTGTGTACCTGGCGAGCGCCTCATCCCAGAAGTAAATCACAGGGTTGGCACCGTAGAGCCAGCTGTCACAAATCATGTCAACGTTTCTCTTGGTAACATGTGCATGACTTACGACGTGTTAGAGCCTATCGCATCAAACCAACCGTGAGAATGTGAATTCATTCGGTGCACAGACGTACCTGTATCGACAATCGGCTGGAAGAGCTTTCCCTGTACGATCTGAATTGCAGTTCAGAAGACACGTCCGCCAAGGGCATTAATGGGTACATACGACTTGAATGCGATAGCTCTGCGATGGGACAGACGCTGCGTCGAGCATCAACTCGGTCCAGTTGCCGATGCGAGGTTCGGCGACAGCAATATTCGGTGGGAAAGAGTCCGAGATGTCCAGCCTCCGTGAGTCGCCGCCCTCCATCGGCACAAGAGTCCGCGCACCACGTCCACTGGACTCAGGTGTAGAACGTCTTACGCCATGAGCCATACCGGAAGCGGTCCTCCCAAGCCTTGACCCAGGTTGCGTGCGGGAGAGCAACTGTGTTCCGGCTTGACGACTCGGAGGAGACTCAGCGTGACTCACACCGGTACCGGAAGCGTCAGATGCTAGGGGTGCGGGAGAACTGGCAGCGTCTCCGGCTGCTGCTGCATGGACGATGCCAAAGCGGAACAGCACGTCCCATTTGAGCTTGGCACAGTGGTGTCAGTAGTGGCACGAACGACTGTGGGCACAGACTTACCCGCTGCCGCGGAGATGCCTCCTCGGGGGGTACAAGTTCGAAAATCAAAATCTCGGGTTCGGAAGTGGTCTGAGAAGCCATGAGGGAGGAACTGCTGCGTCCTCATCATTCTCCTGTCGTGCGTCTTATATGCTCTCAGTGGGAGCCCATCACGTGCTGGCGGCTTTCGATAGTACATAACAAGTACGAGTCTGCCCTCGGGCCCGAGCAGGAGTTGTGAGAGCGATAGATGCGTTCCACAATAACACCCGGCCGGCATGAGATGCGACACGACAGGCATACCCGTGTTTCGGACGGGCGAAACGGCGGCAGATGTAAGCCGCGCGAGGATATCGTCTCATTTGTGAGCGCGACAGGCCGCAAGGTTTCCTTTCAGCCTGAAACCTGACCGAAAGGCAACCTCGCGCGGTGAATTTCCGCCCAATTGGCATTCTGTCTGGTCCGAAAGATGCTGGGATGCCTGTCGTGCGACGTGCGGCATACTGCTGCTAAGTGGACTGGTAGGATATCCAATCGAAAGGCGACTTCGCAATGACACACAGGCCGGCCGCTTCGCGTGTGGCCCGCTTCTTGAGGTTCTAGTCTACTTGGGCTGTTGCTTCCGCGCAGCCAATATTGCACACTCTCTCGAACGCCGCCATAGAGTTGTACCACGAGGGGGATCATCGTGGTCGGCATCTCGTCTTCTTCTTCCGAGGCCGCTTCTTCCTCATGTGTGTAGCACCTTCTCATTTGTTTCGGAGGCCGGCGATGAGAGATGTCTTGGCCAGAGAAGCGTGCAGCTAGCTCGGCGTTCGATTCCTGAAAAGTTCCTTTTGTTCGCCCATGCGCGGAAGAACCAACCCCATGTTCCTGTCTGACCGCATCGTTTTCCGCCGACCGCCTCACGGCTGTCGGAGCCCCGTTGTTTTATGAGGGACAACACTTACCTAATTCGGAATGTAACCACTTCGCCTTGATGACCTTGATAGACACTCATTTGCCATGCAAACGTGGACGATCTTCTTCTCCACGCGGTGTCGTCAGTTTACAAGACTTTGATATGAGGTCAATTTTAGAGGGTACTGTATTGTCACTGCCATGGAGTTGGCGGTCATCCATGCTCCGAACCTCAAGGCGTTGTGCCTGAGAAAGTACCTCGCGGCTCAGTACTGGATTACGGAAAGGTTCTGATTTACTGGGAGATGGCGACATGCTGGGCGGTGTGTTCTAGTGTACTTGGGTTCGCATCTGTGCGTCCAGCGACATACCCTTTACAGCTTCTGTCATACGTAAATATTCCGAAGGTTGAGAGACAGGCTTATTAGAATACTAGTGCTGCATATCGACTCGATACTTCCGCTCCCGAGTGGACGCCTACGTTCCCGCCAATGGTGGACCTTGCGGTTCTGCGGAAGTCCGACAAGATATTCCCTTGCTGTCCCTCTGTTCAGAAGCCCACATGACCACCGCCGGCCATGCTTCTCATAGAGTAGCACAGATCCACGATAGCAAAGCCCTCTTGCTGTCCTGGGAGAATTCAGCGTCACAGTCTTGGGGTACCTTTGACACCGCCGTGTTCACGGACAATGTGCTCCGACAATTACCCGCTCCTAGTCCCCTCAACATACATCCAACCCGTCCAGTCTTCTCCACAGACCGTTTCTAACAACGTGTCGGTCTCTGGTGGTGAAATCATCAACACCGTTCACGTCAACGACTCGTTCGTTCCTGCGTTCCTTGGTATAAATGCTGCGCGAAGCAATCAAAAGCGCGACCACGCCATAGTGGCCGGAGTTATAGCTTGCATGTACCGTCCAGTTATGTCTACGAGGCTGTCCAGCTGCTAGATACATATACGTCGCTTGGGAAGAGCAGAATGACCTACGACTCTGCCGTTGCTGAATTTATGAAGACCTTTGGCGGTACTTGGGGAACTCAGTGGTTGCGCCCAAATTGCGCGCTCTCTTTGTCACGACTCACCCGGACGCTACCTGGCGCTTCCGATCCTTGCTCCGCAACCTCCACAACTCCAAGTCTCAGTCTGGTACTCTTGCTTGCTCATGCGCCACTTTCGCAATCCTCTCACATGGCGGTGACACTGTCTTGAAGTCTCTCCTCGGACCTGCATATTTGTGCCATAGTAACGATCACTGCGCGAAGATTTGCTCAATGCCGCAGTATTCGCGATGTTGGGAGGAGACGTCAGAACGATGGGCTCAAGATCACGCTTGTGAGTACCAGTACTAGTGTCGCACATTGCTCGGGCGAAGCCCTCCTCAAACCCCGCTTGTCGCAGATCGTCGTCCGACGTCGACTATGTTCTGACATTGGCGCTCTCCGCACGCAGTTGTTTCTCGTTGATCAGCCTCCGCTGCAAACGATGATATTGGATAGCAAGTAGAGATGAGTTTAGCTGGCATAGTAAGTCAGGTCGCTCAATCTCGTCTTACAGCGGACTGTATTTAATTGTGCCGACTCATGTGTACAGCGTGCAACCTCGTGCTCGCCTCTATTGACGTATACGACAACCTCGACGATTCCTATGGCTTCCTAGTCTCTTCTTGTCCCTTCGCCTTTTCGTCTCCTGCAGCAGACAGTCACGCGCAAGGCCCGGACCTGCCGTTTGCTCTCCCCCATAGATCTGCCTTTCTCCNTGCAGCAGACAGTCACGCGCAAGGCCCGGACCTGCCGTTTGCTCTCCCCCATAGATCTGCCTTTCTCCTTTACTTCGCCTGCCGACTACTGTAGCCTCCCGCATCAACAAGCCAGTTCGACACCCTCGATTTGGCTGGTATGTTCTTCAGTTATTTCGTGTACGTGAGCCAACTCTCCTCAACCCATATGAAACAGGTTCACCTACCGGCCTTGACGAGACCGCTAACGTCCCGTTCGAAATGACGCCCGCGAATGTCGTGGTCATGAACGCGACCGTCGTCGAGGACCTCATCATGCGCCCAGACCCGCGCAGCAACGCGTCAGGAGTGCGAGTCCCGTCGTTGCTGCTCCACGACGGCGAACACACCCCTGTCTTCGGAGGGCATCGCGACCTCGATCAGGAAGTGATCTGCGGGCTTACGTGGACGTCATACTCAATCCGAGCCGGTATTCGACCGCCCACGAGGACACCTCTCTTGAGGCGCAGACTGGGCCGCATGCTCACATCCGCCATCCAATCCCCCAATCTTGCTTCGATTGTCGTCCGAATACGACCGACGCACCCTGCAAACGAACATTCAGAACCCAGATGAGATGCGGTGGCGTGCGGTGCAGGTCGTCTGGCAGATGTCGGTGGCGACAGAACCCGGTTATGGCCGACCTGTAGGTGGAGGAGATGGACACTTGGTAATGGGGAGATCCCTGGGTTCGACTGTGCCCTCATAACGGCGTCGATGCCACGGTTGCCCTCATGTGCGTCCATTTCTGCTCTCGAAGTCCCACATCTGACAACTGCGCTTTCTAGCGGTAGCCACCTACACTCGCTGGTCTCTACCAAGTACATTCGATCCGCTTTACCGCCTGACTTCCTCCCTATCTTCCTTCTCGTCTGTCCCGAAAGTCTCTGGTTTGCAGACCTGGGCGTTTGCATCAACCCTGCGGCGTGAGTACGGCGCGTCCAGTGCCCTTCGCTCGTCACCGGTACAAGCAAACAGGAACGGTCATATACCTCTGCCGGTTGCAGTTCCGGTATACATGAAATCCTTACCTGCTCGGACGACGAGACTCGGACCCTACGACCCTCGTGACGTGTTACTGCAAGGAGATCCTGGAACGGTGAGTCGGCCGCAAGTGATAGCTTTCGCTGAGCTCACTCCGCTGTCAAGAGATCCCACGCATTGCAGCGTGCA
>WJSG01027531.1:0-10934 GCA_016618145.1 Sanghuangporus lonicericola | reverse complement strand
CATGTACGCGAGCTCGTCGTCGTGGGCGAAGGTCCGGAACGGGGTCGCGACGCGTGAGTGCCTGTCCTGAGTAGATGTCAGTGACGGTGCGCTGATACACTGCTACTGCCAGACGACTGGGTACCTGCGATGCAGCCCGCGCGGATGCGTCCTGTGGGCCACTGTCTGGACTTCCTCACGTTCCGCGCATGCGAGCCCTCCGGCGGCGCGGACGCGTCTGGACAGCTGTGGTGCCCGGACACGGGCCAGTTTGAGTATCGGGTGCCGGGCGAGTTCGAGTGAGTGACTCTTGAGGGTATCGTTCTTGGGTTACGCGTACAGTAGGTGCTTGGATATGTTCCCTTATCGTACGACGAGCTCTGGCCTCCGTAATGGGATTGACGTTGCATTGCTTGGATTCGGCTCGAGCAACGTCCGACGTCATCGGTATGGTATGTAGGTCGAATCGGGTATCGAGCTCACTTGATAACTCGCAGCGCGCTGGATTGACAACCCTCGTGACTTTGGTGAGTCCGCGTCCCACCCTCAGACTTCAGTTGCTTTCCGTATTGGCTGAACCTTCTCGATTTGAGCAGGTGCCATCGACGACTGTCGACATCTCCCACCTCGACTCGGGCACCCGCTGCCCTGAATGCTGGGCTGGGTCTTCCCATGGCGGANCTGAATGCTGGGCTGGGTCTTCCCATGGCGGAAAGCCCTTCCATGTTGCTTCCATGTTCCATTGATCATGGGAGTCGTCAACGATCATGCGCATCGCCCTCGCCGCGACCGACGTACTGTGAGCCCTATTCCCCCCACCCGTCCTCAATGTCGTCCCGCCAACGTAGTCACATTGCCTTGAAGCTGGTGCGGAAAGTCCGAGAATTCGCAAGTCGCAGCGTAGGCGATGCTCTTCAGCTCCTGCGACCCGAACGCGTGGCTCACGTCGTGAGTTCGTCTCTTCGGCGTGATCATCGCCGCCACGCTGACATGCATCTGCGCATGTAGACCAGTCGAGACTACCTACCGCCCGTGGCCGCCGGGCTCAAGGAGACCTCCCGATGGCTCCAAGTCACCATCCTGAACCAGACGCACTTCAGACTCCAATACATCGACACGTACTTCAGCTCCGGGGAGTACTACGACCGCCCGACGGACGTCGCTCCCCTGAGCGATATGACCTATAGTTGCTTCAGCAACGAGTTCATGACCGGCTGCGCGGGCGGGACGAGGTTTCGGATCCATCTCGATGACGGGTCGGAGACCTTTCGTGATTTTTCCATCGTACGTGCGCCCATGCAGTCCGATTTGACCTTCGTGTATTGCTGATCACGTTCGCGAATCGCGACTCTGGGTATGTAGGGATGGGTCGGTCCTCCAATCGGGCATTACAAGGCAGGCGCGGTCTTTGATCGCTCGCCCCGCGTCGCGTGCGAATGGGCGAGTGCCAGCGGGGAGTCGGTGTTATCGCAGTGGGGATGGGAGAAGGATGCTGATGGAGGCTTGGGCGCGTTCAGGCTCCGAGTCACTACAGAGCCGGGGTCTCAGACGGTTTACCTGGTCGAGGAGGTGCTGGAGCTCTAGTGGTCGATGCTTTGAAGTGAGCTCGCTGTGGCGAAGGAGAGAGCTCCTGCAGGTGACCTGACGAAGGTAATAGCCGGGGCCCCTGGTGAGCACATTTGTATGTGTCCGAGATGACCTGTTCAGTACTGACGAGCATTCAAGTATCGATTGTGAAGACGAAAGGTCGGAGCTGTTGCCTTTGGGAGGGCAGCTGCCTCTTTCTGTCGAGGGTAGCTGCCTGATATGTATACCGACGTGAGAGGACTCATGAGAGTAGCCTCCAATGTGATCACCGTAACGCTCCTTCTACCGTTCTTCAACTCCCTCAAGTTCGTCTGGATGGCAAGTAATGTGCTATTGGTGAGCTGTAACAAACTTGTGTTAATCCGTGTGTAACGTTGCTGTGCAGGATCTGCACCTATCTGCACCCGGCCAGGAGACATATTGATCCTCCTCTACTTTCCTCTCTTCTCTCTTCTCCTTCGCGATTCAGCTCTTAGCAACTAGTCTGAGAATTCGAGTTGATTGTCGGCGCGACCGTCAAGCACCTCGGGTCTTATGTTCGCGCAGTGATTGATCCTTGGTCTCGTGCCCAGCCTATGTGCGGGATGAGGCCGCACCCCGTCATCTCACCATATCCGAATGCAGTGATAGGGTGCGGCCTTATCCCGCACTTAGACTGGGTAGGAGACCAATTGATCCTGTCACCCGCGGGCTTCGGACGGTTTTGCAGACGTTATTGAAATCATGCGGACCAACCAAAGCTTGGGGGCCCGGAAACGACGGACGTCAGGCAAACGTCAGGAGGTGCAAAATTACGGAGTAAGTATCCTTGAGCCGCGCGCCGCCGAAATACGGACCTTCGCAGCGCCAATCACAGCCGTTGTGCAGAGGTTATATGAACGCTCCCGTCGACACATGGAATCGCCACAAAATCCCCGCATATCAGCACGTTCTCTTGCAAATGTTGCTGTACACACTGGGAGCTGCATTTTGCGCTCTCTCAACCGTTGCGTTCTGGCGACTCTTTCGCCATTACTTGACGCGCTCTCCTCTTGACAACCTTCCCGGACCCAAGCGTCGTTCATTTGCTCTGGGTATGTCTGTACGAATTTTATTTCATCTACAAGCTGACAGTTGGACATTTCGACTATCGCAGGGAACCTCGGAGACTTTACTGACGCTGCGACAGCCCGGGAGCGGATGCAGGATCTCGCGGAAACATATGGACCGGCAGCTGTACTACCTGGCGTCCTAGGCGTAAGTCAACTTCCTCCCGGTGTGCAATTCGCCGTCGGTCGTGCTGATAGAACATTTTCCTACCAGGAACGGATGCTAAATTTGTTCGACCCGAGGGCCCTGCACAGCGTCCTTGTCAAGGACGTGGACAATTTCCCGCACGACCTTAACCCATCGAAGTACGTATGCCCTCGGCAGCAATCTGTACAGAGCTCAACCGTCCCTCCCTGCCCAGTGATCTGCATTTCCTACTTGGACCCGGCCTGCTCACCACGGAGGGCCCTCAGCATCGTCGTCAACGCAAGATTCTCAACCCTGTCTTTTCGGCCGCTCATTTGCGCAACATGACTCACATTTGTTATGATATCGCACACAAGGTACGCCCCGTCCTTGCCGCTGTAGAGACCATACAAAGTTGTTTGGCACAGCTACGGCGAGCTCTCGAGACTCGAGTGTACAAGGTCCCCGAAGAAGTCGATATGAACGCGTGGATGGGTCGGACGATGCTGGAGATGCTCGGGCAAGCCGGGCTCGGGTATTCGTTCGAGAACTTCGTCGACGACTCCTCAGACGCGTTTGGCGAGGCCATGAAGATGTTCTTGTACGTCGTATCAGCCGTTATCAGTCTGACGCCTGCTAACAGGGATGAACAGCCCCTTGCTCACCTCGCGTCTCCCGCTGCTGGGGTTTATCATTGCCATCGCTTCAAACTACCTGTCCGAGCCCACCATGCGGTTCATTCTTCGGCGCTACCCGTCTGCGGATCTTCAACGCATACTCGATATCTCAGAGCTCATGGCACGCCGCTCGCAGGAGATAATTGACGAGAAGAAGAAGGCGTTGGCTCAGGGCGACGAGGATGTCCTTCAGCGAGTGGGTGAGGGCAAGGATATCATGAGCGTCCTTTGTGAGTCCATGTCATCGCACGATTCCACGGCTCTCAACCTCGTCCACTACTAGTGAAGGACAATATGAACGCGGCAGATACGGAGAGGCTGAGAGACGAAGAGCTGGTTGCCCAAATGTCGTGCGTATTCTTCTCGAATCCGTTCCCTCACGCACAGCGTAACCTCCTACAAGAACGTTCATCGTCGCCGGCATGGATACCACATCGAACGCCCTCTCCCGCGTCCTCCACCTCCTTTCCCTACACCCCTCGGTACAAGAAAAATTGCGCGCAGAGATACGAGAAGCTCGCGGCTGCTCCAACCCAGATGACGCAGGGTCAGACACATCCTACGACGAGCTCGTCAAGCTGCCGTACCTCGACGCGATCTGTCGCGAGACTCTGCGTCTATACCCGCCGGTTCCCCTCATGATCCGCCGGTAAGCATCCACATTATCCCCTGGGCACAATCCAGCCCTAATGTCCGTTCTTGTTAGAGCTGCAAAAGACATTGTTTTGCCGTTGCAGTGGCCCGTACGCGGCAGGGACGGCTCACTGATCAGTGAGATAGCTGTTCCTAAGGGCACGCTTGTCATCCCGGCAATTCTGGCAAGTAACTGCAACAAGGCAATCTGGGGTGAAGATGCGATGGAGTGGCGACCGGAACGTTGGCTCGGAGAGCTCCCCGCCGAACTCGAAGACGCACGGATCCCTGGTGTATACTCGCATCTGTGAGTCACTTACTCCCCATACCGTCTCGCTCCAGTTGCGCTTGCGCTGATCGAATGTTTAAAGCATGACGTTCTCCGGCGGCGGCAGATCATGCATGTGAGTTTCTACGCGTCTTCCAGAACCGTGCGGTTGCTAATGTAGGCTTCACAGCGGATTCAAATTTTCCCAGCTGGAGATGAGTAAGTCGTCGAGGTCGTGAACTTCGAGACCCAGTGCTGATGCGCCTCACAGAGGTCGTCCTATCGGTTCTGCTTTCCAAGTTCCGGTTCGAACTCACCGACACGCCCATCGTATGGAAGACTGCCCCTATCACCTACCCGACCATGGATGCGAAGAGCACCAAGCCGGAAATGATTCTCAAACTGACACGCATCTAGTCAACTACATGCCCTGCAGGTATACTTACCCATCCCTATACTTACTCTCCCAATCTCCACTCGGCACTTGTCTTACATATCATGGATTACTTATGACGTCGTGTTGCTGTTTGCCGCCAGAACCAAACGTCTACCTGAATACAGGGGTTCGCTCCAGCCAAGGAAGCCATATACGACGATTTTCTTGGCACACGCTTCTGTATATCTACATCAGTACCGTACCATGTGTTCTCTGTTGCACACAGTCACCTTCAAGCCATGGCCGACCAAGGTTCAGATTCCGTATCCCACGCCGAGGTCGAGAACATGAAGGACTTGTTGTTCTTCGACTCAAGTAAGGTACTGTACTTCGTCTCCTCGCGAAGACCACAGTGTTTAACTATCGATCTTATGGTGATGTCATGAGTCTAGGTCAAGAACGACCCCATCCCGCCTGCGCCCCTGACGTTGAAGCGGGCCATGCGCTGGATGCAAGCCACAGTCAAAAACCTGACTCAATTCCGCATCGAGCACGTCGACGACTTCCTCCAGCAGGGCGAGTTCTGCCAGAGGCCGGGCGACGTCGCACCGCTGGACCAGATGACATTCTCATGCTGCACTCGGGAGGGCGAGCTGACGGGGTGTGGCGGCGGGGCCAAGTTCCGTATCCTTTTGCACGACGGATCGGCCCTGGAGTTTGCAATCGTAAGCCTTTTCTGTCTCTGTCTCATGCAACGTAAGTAATTACCTCACTCCATGCAGGGATGGGAGGAGCCGGCAGGTCCTGCGTTTCCTCCTCGGTCCGCGGTTGTCTGCGACCCCCCGAACGACCCGAGGTACGCGTATCACCTCGCTGACGAACGCGGTAACTTCGTGACTTCGGACCGGCTGGAGGCAACAGATGAGCTGGGGACGGTGGTGTTCAGGATCAAGATCACGGCTGAGAGTCCGAGACACACCTGTTCTGAGTCTCCGTATAATAGGTCGCTCTACTTCGATGACTTCGAGGCAAGGAAGGATTGGTTGTATGTTGTTGAGCGGGAACTGCTCGCGTAGTAAGCCGATTGCTCAGAGTAGAAGGGGGCCCTGCAGTATATACCTAACCTCTATAACGACCTGGCTCGTCACATAGATCTGACGTTGGGTTGAAAGTGTTGAGTGGGAGTAAGTAGGTGGTGGACTCGAGTTCTCGATTACTTAGTAGCAGGTAAGTACTACTACTTATCGTCGTACTTGATTCTCGTCGGACCGGGGAGCCGGCGTTGAAGTACCCCAATCGGGGTTCTCTTTTCACGGCCACCATCACACGATGCTTCTCGCGTACGTCCTCCACTTGTCGCATAACCACAACCGTGGAACCATCGCCACATTGAGATACAGTAAGCCTTGTGCGACCGTCGACAGAGCAGGAAGAACCACATCAGCTGAGCTCATGAGGTCCGCACAAGCTTCCCGCCGCTAGACCGATACGGGAGGCTTGAACCTAGTTGCGAGGCTAACGTTTTGTGCGTGCATGCAGGAGAACTTGCAAGAAATCGAATGGTCCACCGCGGATGTCCGATGACCGCCTACCCAACACGATACTGTAGCGCACTAAGGCCGCTCCTATCGATCGTGGACGTCATCCATGGAGCGCTGCCCAGCTGCGACTGCCGATCCTGAATTCGTTCTGTGATTGTTGCTGGACTCGAGTGGAGCTGCTTCAGGGCAATATAGGTGCGTCCTGGTCCGTGCCATCACCCAAGAATACCCATTATCCCTCCCACTATGGCCTCTCTTGCTCAAACTGTCGATTGTGTCATCGAAGATGTTGATCAGTCGATGCTCGGGGACAGAGGATACGAGGTACGTTTGCACCGCTCGCAGAATGGTCGTGACGCTCTCTCCTCAACACGCGATGGTCAGCTGAAGAAACAGCCCCTCCCGGATGTTCCGGACGAACTCAGCAAACACCCGTGTCGGGTCCAGGCCACCGTGAAGAACATCACACACTTCAAGATCGAGTATCTGGACAGCTACCTGCACGCCGGGACGCAGTTCCACCAACAGCCGAAAGAGGTCGCCTCGCTCAGCCAGATGACATTCTCGAGCTTCAACGACAGCGCAGTGGAGCCCTGCGGAGGCGGCGCCCAGTTCCGCGTACACATTGCGGACGATCACCTTGACTTCTCCATCGTGAGTAACCGCATTATCTGCATCCCGTTCCCGTCCCCTCCGCTCATCGTGCATGCTCGCACGTAGGGATGGAACGGTCAGGCTCAGATGCTCCCCAAAGCGACCGTCTCCTTTGATTCGCCCAAATCGACATACCACGATGTCGCGTCGGTGGACGAGTCGTGGCGCAGAGACTGGGCGACGTCCGCACGTGCATGGGAGGCGAAGGATAGCGAAGGGAAGCCAGTCCCGTTCACGATCGATGTCTTTGCCGAGTCCGGACCTCAGGTAGTGTATATCGTTGAGCAGGTTGTGGCAAAGGAGAAGCCAGTCGGTGACGAGGGTACCGGCCGTGACCGCGCGTGAGTCTTTGAGCCTTCGGAGTCCGAGATGACCTGTACCTGACCGATGTGTATTGCAGGCTCATACTTGGGCTGTGATGCTTGCGATCAAGAGGTATTGTCTGCGTGTCAAGCCTACACCCCTTGTACACAGTCAAGTCGCGATGTCCATGCAACGCTCAAGATCCAATCGAGGGACGTGTAAACACATCATAGTTCGTCACCTTCACCCTCGTGCGACGAAGTTAGCAATCACTTCGTAAGATCCTCGTCTATGGAAAGAACGAGTCTGGGTTGGATTCGAATCTCGAGGCGCATGCGGGCATCTGTTGTGCATCCGACGCATATCAACGATGACTCTTTCGTCAGCATACAGCCTCTGGCCATTCCGATTCGGAGGGTAGCACTACGCAGTGCGTAAATAGCACAACGCGGGACACCAGGCTGCAGAGCTGGCGGTGCATGGACCCTGCGTGTCCGAGGTTCCGATGAGCTGCGGGGCGCGTTCAGTGGGAACTCAATTGCTACCCTGAAACGCGAATCGGGCCACGCACCTGTTCTTCTTCTGGTTCGCCGCTCTTCTTGCCAGTATAAGGATGTTCACGACGAGGCGTACCGCAAGGCAGGTAAGCTCGATAGGACTGATTTCCTCCTCGGCTTCGACGCGGCGCGCGCCGGCGTGGTCGATATCGTACATGGGCCATGATGACGACGTATTGGCAGATCTACTTGCGTCTCAGTGTTGGACCTCATGGCGATCGGGGTGGCGAGCCTCGTTCAAAAAGCTTTGGGAAGAAGCAGAAGTGAGTACTACTGATCGCCCGGGGTTGGTAGTGTCGGAGAAGGCCAGGCACATGGGGAGACGCTTGTCAGTTCATTATCAGGCGGTGATAGTAGTATGCATACGTACGTCCTTGTACTGACGGGGTTTTAGTCTTATCAAGTTGGTACCTTGTCTGCTGAGTACTCAGTAACGACCTTCGGTTTCTGCCCTGTTAGCGTATTCGTGGGAAAGTTCCTGTGTTAACCTACATCGACGCAGTGCAATGCAAGCTTGCCATTGACTGCCACCACCTCAGAACATAAGTACGAGCAGCCCTGTCACGAAGGCCAAATGGGATGCACCGGCGCAATTCCTGCAGCGGACTTCGGCAATCAAGGAGCTGGTATGTCGTTGCATCTTTCTTCACAGATCACCGTGGCGGGATGACGAAAGTTGGACCTCTAGGCACTATCCGCGAGTTGCGGGGGCTACATATGCCTCGGCCTGTATCCCATTGGGTATCTTGGCGACGTCTTGAGGAATGCTTTCGAAGCTTCGAACTGTGCACAAGCCCACGATATACTGATCATCCTGAACTGGACCAACGCTGGAGCCTGGCAGCAATGAAGGCTCGAGCTGCAGCCTTGCGCTATGTAGGTACTCCTCCAGTGATGCATGATCGTCGCTAGGTACTGACCGCTGGGCTGCGGTGATTCCACGACATGCCTTGCTACGAAGGATCCGCTGGAAAACTGCCTGTGAACCTAGGGGCCCGCACCTCCGCCAGTAACATCGTACGACTTTTCAATGATTTTTTCGCGTGTTGATTGGTCGTCAGTACGCAACTCCGGCTTACCGAGCGCTACGAACCTGTAATGCTGCTAGCCATAGACTGTGCAACCGAAGGAGCGGTCCCCGTGTAGGCGAAGGGGGGCCGCTTGGCGGCATGCCGAGAACAAACACAGTGGTCGTTGAGTATAAGTACTGCGCCATGCAGAGTCCACCTTTCGGCGTCGGCGTCCACCATGTCAACATCCCTACTCGTTACGGCTCTCGCAGGAGTGGCTGCAGTTGCTCTATGGCAGCTTCTTCGAGACTATGTCCTTCCGTCTCCTCTGGACAACATCCCGGGACCTCCCTCCAGTTCTCTCCTTGCAGGTGCGCAACTCGTAGTCGTCACCCTTGGAGCGTGGTGACTAACGAGATTCCAGGGCATCTCGATGATCTTACCGAGAGGAAAGCATGGATGAAGATGAAAGGCTGGTTTGATGCCTACGGTGCTGTCTACAGGGTGCTCGGACTGCTCGGGGTGCGTTTCCGCAGTAATGTCTCTGTCTCCCAGTCTGTCGCTGACAATCATCAAGGAGCGCATGGTCGTGATATCTGACCCCAAGGCGCTCCACCATATACTCATCAAGGACGTCGAGAATTGGCCGAAGAACCTGGCTCCGTCAGAGTAAGCGCTTCGTCCCATGGCGACACTGACCGTTCGCTTAGCCCCATTGACCTCAGCGATCTCCACCTGCTTCTCGGACCGGGACTTCTCACTACCGAAGGAGGCCGTCACCGGCGACAGCGCAAGATGCTGAACCCTGTCTTCTCCGCCGCGCACTTGCGCCACATGGCACACATATTTTACGACATTGCACACCGAGTACGTCCACACGGTTCTCATTGGGTTACTCGGGCTTATAATTCATTCATCACAGATGCGGAAGGCTGTCGAAGGCAGGGTCGGGCAGACCGCCGAGGAGGTAGACGTGAACGGCTGGATGGCGCGCACAACCCTTGAGATGCTCGGGCAGGCGGGACTCGGGTACTCGTTCGAAAATTTCGCCCAGGACTCGACAGATACCTACGGAGAGTCCATCAAGATGTTTTTGTGCGTGTCTCCTGCATCTGCTCACCGGCCTGTTGTTTTCTTCAATTGTTCCGGCTGACCTTGCTGGTGTTCCGTTCCAACAGCCCGTTGCTGAATCAAATTCCGGTGCTCGCCTTCGTCGTCATGTGGATATCCCCTCTCATTCCCGAGCGGTTGATTCGCGGACTCCTCCGTTTGTATCCTTTCTCTGCGGACCTTCACCGCATGCTCGACATCTCGGACACTATGGCTCGTCGCTCTGAAGAGATCATCGGCGAGAAGAAGTCTGCGTTGGCCAAGGGAGATCACGAGCTGGCTCATCGTGTAGGAGAGGGGAAAGATATCATGAGCATTCTTCGTATGTGTTCAGTGCTTTTTCTTCTATTCTTCAATTAACTCCTGACCTCGCTCATGGCAGTCAAAGCGAATACTGCTGCCGTGGAAGCGGAACGACTGAGCGACGAGGAGCTGGTTGCACAGATGTCGTGAGTCCTGAGATCTTGTGGACTGTTTGCCTCTCCTGACTCGACACAGAACCTTCATCCTCGCTGGCATGGACACGACGTCTAACGCGCTCTCGCGTACCCTGCATGCTCTTGCCCAGCATCCTTCCATCCAAGAAAAGCTTCGTGCCGAGGTCCTGGAAGCTCGCGAGGCCAGCAACGGCTCGGACATCTCCCACGACGACCTCGTCAAGTTGCCGTACCTCGACGCAGTGTGTCGCGAGACCTTGCGTCTATACGCCCCCGTCGCCCTCATCACTCGCAGGTGAGTAGTCGTAGAATCACCGCCCGCTCAAACCTAACGCGCGCGATGTTCCACCACTGGAAGGGCTGCCAAGGATATGGCTGTTCCTCTGACATGGCCTGTACGCGGTAAGAGCGGGGTCATGATGACCGAGATACCCATGACCAAAGGTACCTTCGTGGTCGTCGACATCCAGCACAGTAATATCAACAAGGCGCTGTGGGGCGAGGACGCTCTCGAGTGGCGGCCGGAGCGCTGGCTGGCAGAACTCCCGTCACAGTTGCAGGATGCTCGTATTCCCGGGGTATACTCG
>WJSG01027506.1:0-45452 GCA_016618145.1 Sanghuangporus lonicericola | reverse complement strand
GATATGCTTCTGAATCCATCGCAGAGCTTCCCGCTCTGAAGAGTAATGTGAGGAACGGCGTATATGCGGCTGTCCTGGCATACTTACGGTCCTGGAGCCCTAGGTTGCCGAGACCTGCCTCTTGTATCTCGCGGCCACCCAAGAATCCGAACGCTGCCGAGACGTCAGTATTNTGCCTCTTGTATCTCGCGGCCACCCAAGAATCCGAACGCTGCCGAGACGTCAGTATTGTATATCTGGCCAGATGCCAGGCGGTCATACCGCTGAGGCTGGACGTAGATGTCAGCGCAGGACACCGGAGATCGCATGGTGCACGAACCGATAGTTCATAGATACGAAGATGACGGGCTGGCCAATTTCGACGGATCTGTTGACAACTACCGCTCCCGGGCGACTGTAGTACCAGTGTATGGTTGTCAGTAATCAGCCGACGTTGCTCACAGATGGGGTGGGACCTACACCGCATTTGAGCCGATCTGATATCCTCCTGCATGGCCAATTCGTCAAATTGCTCGTGTCCTGGGATGCTCGACGCGTACCTCCAAATATCCACTATGCACGATGGGTCAATGTGTAGTCTTGGAATGAGCAGCACGCGAACGTACAGCAGCGACCGGAAATTTAGCACCGGGGCGGGTGCCAGCGGGAACGATAACGTTGATGTTCAAACCTGCCGGTGGTTTCACATCAGGACTAGATGGACAATGCGACATGACTCCGGACCTACAGTCTTCACTCTGTGGGACATCCGGGAAGATAGCCATGGGACCGATGAACTCGGAGATCGCAGGCGGGAGGTTTTCAGGGATGGTAGGCAAGTTGATGGTCTGCTGGATACACTGGTTCCCGAAGGTCGTCGCGTTGATCACCCCGGTGTATCTACTGATAGGCTGGGGCAGCTGCAAACGTAGCTTTCCAACTCTAGAGGCGGAGCGTGGTCAGTCAATATGTCCAGAAGCTGCAGTTCATCAATACGCACGGGGCTTCGGCGAAAGGGATTCCGAGGTAGGACGTCGATACGCCATCAGACGTGCCTATGACAGTAGCATCGTCGAGCCTGACAGTCGGAGTGCTACGGCAAACCCAAGGAGCCGAACAGGCGAGTAGTGCAAAAATTCGCCACATGATGAACCAGGAGGGGACAGCGGAGCGTCCGTCGTCTCGTCCCGAAGGAAGTTCTTATAATTGGGGGCTGCGCCTGAGCAAGTTGACCTTAGTAAGACGGTTCAGACTATGGTGAAGTCACTCACTGGAGCAACGCTCGGCAGAAGGCCCGTATATATGGGTTCGGAAGACAGATCAGTTACCACTGCAGCCATCGAATCGACCGGGAGCCGTGCGCGAGGTCAGGCGGCCATCATGCACACTGGCAGCGACTTCTCAACCAATAGACTGCGCAGGTAAATCGTGGATCACGAAGCAAAAGCCTGAGAAGACTCGGGTTCGCTCAGACTCGCAGTCGAGTCGAAGTATGTCGGATGGTATTGGAATGAAGCCATGAGGCGCTACGAGTCTCACGACGGAAGAGAGGAACGCCGCCGATATTTATACCCTTGCATTCTGAAAATCAGTGTAGAATATGAGACGATGATTTCTTACACTCGAGTTCTTTCGACGATGATGAGGAAGAGACTGAAGGAGCGGAAAGACAGAGGTCGTCTCTTCCGTTGAAACTGCCGAGGCAGCGCTGAGGGTTTGCCACGCGACATAAGCGGCATTGGCCGGATCGAAGGCACGCCACGTGGCATCCCCAGTAAGTAAGCCTGCAGCTGCACAAGTTGAAGTCAACCCTTTTCCTTTCCCTTTGTCGACATCAATTCTTTACGAGAATTACTCCCTATGCATCCAGATTCCGCTCTGAAATCATGCAACACCTCAAGGTTGCTACGCCAAAGCTGGTGGGTGACACAGCATCTCATAGGTCTTTCGAGCTCTCAGTGGAGTCACGGTACGATGGCGTTTCATCAGAATGCATGCTTGGAAGGATAGTCGGCTCGCGATATCGATTGCGTACATATGTAACGCCTCTGCTCGGATCGAAGAAAGAGGACTGGTCCGTGCCGTGCACCTCGCTGAACATGGGCCGCAACTGACACTAGTTACTGCAAACTGCGAGATCAGGTGAATGTGATAGTTTTCGAGACAGCCGCGCCAACTGGCGTACATGTCTGGCACGATAGAAGGTAACACTGGCCTCCGTACTCAAATGAAGCATTGCGACCGTATACCATGTCGTTGACACCCTCTCAGTCAAGTAGGTGCTCTACCAAGGCCTTGCGAGGGATTATGTCGCATTCAAACTTCTCGGGATCACTAGAAACCCGATAGTCATTTCAACGCTTGGCAATGGGCAACCAGTAAGGCTTACGCGGTGATGAGGTTAGTGGTGAACTTCGGCTCCAGCGGCAGAGTCTTTCCATGCTCGTCGGTGGGAGGGGCGATTGTGAATGCGTGCAAGATCGACGCGCACGTGATGAAGAGCGAGGCACTGGCCAGATGTTTGCCGACGCAGGCCCTGTGTGGCCGTCAGCATCGACCGTCCTCATACACGACGAGGGCATTCCGACTCACCTCCTTCCGAAGCCGAAAATGATGTCATACGGGTCCCTGACCGCCTCGTCGAGCTTGCCGTCCTTCAGAAATCGGTCGGGGTAGAAGCGAAGTGGGTCGGGGTATACCTCTGGGTCCTTGGAGAACGCCCTGCGACGATATCAAAGCTAGTAGTATCACGGTAGATGTAGAAGATTACATACCATAGATTGGAGATCACGATGGAACCGCCGGGAATAAGGTAGCCGTTGTAGATGTCGTCCTGGATGGATGCGTGCGGGAGAGAAATCGGTATTCCGACGTGCCACCTCAGGATCTCCTTGATGAGTGCGTTGACATACGGCAGCGAGTCGCGGTCCGAGAAGTCGGGAAGACGGGAAGACCCGACGACGCGGTCGAGTTCTTCCTGGGCATTCTGCTGAGCTTCAGGGTAGAGAGCCATCGCGAGGAAGAAGACAAGTGTCGCGCTCTCGGTCGTACCGGCTCCAGCTGCGCGGTCCATCAGTGGTCAGCTCAGCTGATGATCGCCCAAAGTTTGACTTACCAGTGTAAATTGTGGTAGCAATACCCGCTCCCATCGCTTCCTCTTCAGCAGCAGCCTGTTTGTCCAAACTCGCGGCATTGCGCACGACCCTCGCCAGCAGCGAGTCGTTCTCCGCGCCTTTCTCCTACACGACGTCCATGATGTGAGCTCAAACAAGGCCTGTTTGACCCAGACCACTTACGAGATGGGCCTTCCCAGCCTGCCAAAGCTCGGTCGTTATCTGTCGCATGCGGCTCTTCTTCGACGCAATCTCCCGCTTAAACCCGGCGCCCGGGAGCCACGACGGAAGGTACTGCAGGACGGGCAGCCACTCAACCACGTACTTTCCAGGAACGCAGAGGTCCGCTCCGATGGCATTGAGCTTGCGCAGCATGCCGACGTACTTGTCCTCCTCGCCCTGCGGCTCGAGGCCGTATGCGACTAGGAGGGCAATCGTGGAAAATGTCCTTTGTGTTCGAGTCAAACGCAGTTCAGGAAGAAAATATGAGAAATAATGCTCACTGCTCCACGTGCTTCCCAAACGCCTTGGGACTCGCCAGAAGGTTGCGCAGAAGCTTGTGTGTGACGAAGAGCTGGTAGTGCCGGTACTGGGTGATGCTGTCGGGGAGCAGCTCATGGTGGAGGATGCGTCGGCGTGCGCGCCAATCGGGACCGTAGCTCATGAGCGGGAAGTTCCAGTGGTAGATATCAGTCCTGTAGATGCGATGAGACGACTGAGTGCGAAGAAACGGGTAGCCACGTACAGCTCTCCGATGACCAGTTTCGGTCTGTCCGAGTAATTTGCTGACCGCTTTTCGAGCAGGTCGCATGCAACCTCGTACGAGCCGATGGATATCGTTGACTTGCCAAACACGCTGAGGTGCACCAAGTCGCCTGCAGCGCAGTCAATCACCAATGTACGAACACCAGGAGCAGACGGGACGTACCGTATCTTTTGTGCAGCTCGTACAGATTACGAGCCAGGTCCGTCTGCGGAAAGTCGTACAGGTTACCGAAGACGGGCCATCCTGGAGGACCGGGAGGCAGCGGGAGCGCCGTCCGTCGTCTCCTCACGTAGAGGAGGGCAAAGACGGACACAGCAAGTATGGGGGCAGTTAGCCACAGCGTACCGAAGTTGTCAAGAGCCATGAGGGTCGCAGTAGAGAATGTTATTGATGCCGGATGTGTACGCCTACAGCTACTATATTATATATGATCAGCTGTCCACATGCGAACTTAGATAGCGACTCACGGGCACACGACGGTCTCACGGCGGCGCCGCAACTCTCCGCAGCGAGTCACTGTCGGGCTTGTATTGCGGATATCTGTGCCAACCAGACGGAGGATCCTGGCCAACAAGAACCTCGAGGTGCACCGGCCACAAGTCAATTGACGCGACCTGACGCCAAGTGCCGCGACCTGACGCGCGTTGACGCGGCGCTTGACGAGACATCTGACGCTAACTAACGCAGCTTGACGCGATGTCTGCTGGCCCTTAGGGTCAAGATCCAGCTCAAGTTTAGGTCGCGGCGCGGAGAGCGCCAATAATCAATCCACGGTCACGCGGATGCGCGAAGGAAGGATGTGTTAGTTCAGATTGTGAACTTCTCATATAACCAGTAGTAATTACCTGGAGGAGCTTGAGAGGTCATGAGATCTGTAGATGATATGGACACACGTCAAGTTCGTTATAGGGCACAAGCAAAGAGGGAAGCTACCCAGAAGAAGAAGTTACACTTCAGTTGCCATCATTCTAACTTTGGAACTTAGGATATTGGAGGTTATATGCGGTCGTCAGAGCGTCGAGGAAGCGGGTGACCTGAAGACTGGTTCTGCAAGGGCTCGGCCGGGAAGAGGGAGACGGACGACTTGGCGTATGAATTGACTGCGTAATAACTACGCAAGCAATACCGACGTAGTGGCCCAGCCATGGTCGAGGAAGATGACCGTGCGGTCAGCGAGCTGCTCTAGTCGGTGAGACAAAGTTGCAAAGCACTCACGAGCATGATGACGCACGCCGCTACGCACCCATCGAGTGGAAGTTGACGAAGGCATGTCCCGAGATATTACGACGCGTCAAGCATCCGAGGGTACGTCTGATAGTAGAAAGTAAGCTTGTTATCGGAGGGAGCAGTAGAGCGTTGGTTCCTGGCCACGAAAGTGGACAGGTCTCCAGGTCAGTAATGTCGCATCAGTCTGGGGTGATTGAGTTTGCGTGATCGGCGTTTCAACTCGTCTACAGTAGGAGTGCGTTCTCACGGTTGCGGTCTGGGGCGTTCTTAGGCCCGCGTTTTAGAGGGCCTAGACGGCAGCGTATGGTCATGGGAGCGTGCGCGTGGCCGCTGTTTTCGCAGCTGTCCAAGGTGACGTCGATCACTGCCGTTTTGAGCATATGTACGGGCAATAAAGAAGGGCAAATATTGGGAGTATCTCATATTTCATGCTTCGCCTTCGGTATGGGGGAAAATGAAGTGCGGGACGTCCGAACGGACGGAATGTGGGAATTCGGGACGTCTGAACAGGCAGGAGCTGCGGGCAGCAAGCACTCGGGAAGCAGAAGTGCAGTCGTGCGTATTTGCCGGCACCTGGAGGCGCAGGGCATTGAGAGGTACAGGAGGCTATGTCGCGTTACATGATTATACATCGAGGACAAGAGGCTACTAGGGCGAGTTACACGGTCATACAGGGAAGATTTCTGCAACGTGGTGATACATGGGGCTTCACTGACTAGTTCGTGATGCGTACGACGGCCAGCAGTGCAGCGAAAGGTTCGTGAAAAACTGTGTGGACTTGGAGCTGGACTCTGAACGCAAACGAGGCTTAACGGAGGGAGTCGGGGATGTAGTAGTACGAGGAGGTGTTCGAAGATCGTACACATATTTCATCGAGGGTTCGCTCCATGTCCATGTTCTGTGTCGGCCCCAAACAATTGTGTCAGAGTAAGGCGCGCGGGACAGGCGAACGACGTACTGCGCGTTGCAGCTCTAGCAGCTTGAGATACATTTCTGAAGCATCGTACTGAAGCCCGCATATCATGCTCTGATGGGAGCGGGACGGGGTTCAGTTAATATTGGGGAGTAGGTCGACTATGACTACTTACCTTCACCATCTTGGGATTGAGTCCGCGATACGGCTCAAGCCTGTCGAGAGGCACGGGGGTGAGGGAATGCTCCGCTAACTGTTGATGTAAGCGGTCGATGTGAGCTTCGAGGCTCGCGACGTAGATCTTCCGCCTGTGTGGCGAAGGCATAGTGGATCTAGACATGACGATGAGGAAGTGCGAAGATTTCCGGTGGTCGTATGCACTTACATTTCTTCTGCCGTGAAGATGGATTTCTCTAGGCGAAGGTTCCACGTCTTTCGTCGCTTCCCTTCATGTTCCTTCTGCTTGCGGAGCCTGGCGTATGGGTGTCGTATTCCATCTCTGACGTCGAGGCCCTCGTTCGCGTCTGATCCTTCATATATCTTGCGTGGGGAGGTTTTGCGGCGGACAGGGCGGGGTGTATAGTTACATAGATGGAACTCGAGTGGAGGATGATAGGAGGAAGGTGCGGTTGCACCCAGCGCGGTGTACGCGGCATCATTGAGCGGTGAGAAGGTATTGTATAGGGGGTCGACAGTGAGGGAGTGGCTGTTTTGGAAGCTGTTGTGCGAGGACACGGTGTAGTCCGGGTACGCTGTCGAGTTGCCCGAGTAGACATCGAGGGAACGTGGGGTATTCTGTGACGTCACGCCGTTGCCGAACGACTCTGCGAGCTTGTTTGGAGCGTACCCAGCGTCACGCCATCCGTACGTGTGATCTGACTGCATTGCGGATGGAAGGGTGGCGAGCGAAGACGGTGGAGGAAGTCGCTCGCGGCAAGCGATCAATGACGGCAATGGGGTGGGACCGGACGACACGAGATCGTGCGCAGACGCAGATTTGTACTGTCTTTGCGGGCTCTTGACTACGAGCGAAGGGGATCTATTGTTCGAGTGTCGCTACATACGGTGCAGTTGGTTGGAGTCTCTTCTGACATCGGCTCGGACCAGCCGCGGATCTGGGGAGATGCACGCGTACAGAACCCTCGAAGCGGGAATGGAGCGCTGTATTGTCCTGCACAGGTGAGATCAGCATAAAGGATGGTCGTCGTCAGCTGTCGGCGTTCCATTTTCGATCTCTATTGTTGCGTCCGGCGCAGGGAGTTGCAGTATGAGCGAGGGGCCGGAGAATGATGTGAGTACTATAACGACTGGCAGCGCGTATCTCTGTCGTTGTACACATGATAATCGATCGGATCCTTGCTGTGCTGCTTCTGGTGCATGTGGAGAGCATGCCGCAGCAGGCGGTATGAGGGCTAGAAGGGTGAACCCTTAGCACCTTGCTGCAACAATTGAGTACATTCGGGAACTCACTTTGTACGTGCGCTACACGTCGCCAGCGATCAAGAGCGAACAACGGACGACACTTCCCTTGACGTGTCGTGTGTTGGAAATGGAAGTGGAACGCCGGAGTATGTTTCATGTAGTGGACGTGGAGGGGAAGTCGAGTAGTAGTGGACATGAGGATACTTGCTTGCGGACAGTGTGAGATTATGGGGGTGATCGCGATCTTGGTGCAGCCACCGGGATCTCGACGTCATAATCTCCGATATGACGGGCGCTTTGGGACGCCGGCCACGGAGGTACTGCAGCAATCAGAGTTCTTAGTTCGCATCGTACGTCGAGGTGTAGCTGCTGCCTTTTCTTCGCCTTGTAAACTGGACGTACACCGTGCGCCACTACGCACTACTGTCATGGAGTTCTCGCTCTCGTTTGAGGTCCGTCGTGCACTGAGTATGTGGTCTACCGCTGCTGACTCTTGGGTGCAGGCCGATCGATTCCCTACGGTCAACACTGGGGGCTTGCAGCCTTCAGACGTTCCTGAGGACGATCCAGACTTTTCTATGGCGGAAGTGGGGATTCCTCAACTTCCGGGCCTCCTTGCAGAGGGACAGGAGTTTGTGCAGCCGCGGATGTTGCATTATTTGGCTGATGATGCTATCGACTGCAGCACTTATCACATGGAGTCTTCGGACTTCTACACTGGCTCTTCTGGGGTTCCTCTGCGGGCACCCATTCCGATATCGTACTATCGCACCTTACCTCCTCCTCTTGTCGACGATGTGTTGTCCCGCTGCGATGAGTATGTGGGCGTACCTCTCGACGATGATCTGCTCCCATACTCTGCGGAGTATGCTCATGTGCTTGCGGACAACTACTCGACCCGGGACGACTTCAAGCTGACCGCATCGGAAGAAGCCGAACTTCTAGATGCATATACGGATCGCCCAACCGGTCACGTCGCGGTCGAACCGTCCTCCCCCCATGATGTACTTCCCTGTGGCAGGTCTTCAGACAACGACTGCGGAACGAAGATGGGTCCAACGCTGGAGGAGGGCTCCGAGTCTGACTGCCGCAGCGAGGAGAACAGGTCCGACGAAGAACATTCGCCCAGGGTTCCGCGGCGTAAGACTTATTTTCGGGGAATTGCTGATAACGTGGGATTCAACATCACCGATCCGTAAGTTGTTCGTTCAGTGGTGGCGACTATACTTATGCTCGATAATGACGTGGTGTTGGTACTCTAGGGATACCATTTCTTCTCACGACAAGAAGCGGCACTACATCGACTGTTTGGAGGACTATGTCGAGTGGCTTGAACAGCAGATTCGCATCGTGGGACATGACCCTCTGGAACTAGAGCGGCTGCCACTGGAGCGTGTTATGGTCCATCGTGGCCTAACGGGTCGTTCTCTTCGGGTACGTGACAGGTTTTGACTGTACAACTCGGTTGGATGCTAATTGTCTCCCAGACGCTCCTCGTGCACAAGCAACAGGGACTGTATGTGCTCAACTTGGACAAGTTACAGGCAGAGGGGAAGGTACGTGACTTGTGTCATCTAGCGAAATCTATTTCTTACCGGCTGTTAGTTTATGGAACTCCAGAACGCAATCCTCGCACGTCAGCGTGTGAGTGAGGGAGATGAACCGTACCTGCCGTACATGGAGACGGGCAGCGTGTCGTCGCCTGTCGAGCGTGTTCGCGCGATTTAGTGTGAGACCTGGACGATGGGTCGTCTTTCAGTCAGGATGAACTTGTGCGCTAACCGCGCGTGTCTTTTGCCTCCTTTCCATGTTGTCTACGTACGCCCGTGGCTGTCTTCCGTCTCAGCTGTATCTTTTCACCATGTCAGTGCCCTTTTGCAGTCCGCTGATTTTTGTCGTTCTCGTGTGGTCCGGTTGCGACGGGTGTGTCCTGTATGTTTGAAGATGTAGAATATGTACAATATGCCACTTGGTCGCATGTTCTTACTGTGGCGGGACCGCATGACGAATCTGTCCGACGAAATTGAACAGTGTTCGAATGCGGTTCTGTTTGTCTTGCGCCGCGAGTTTTTCTTGCGCACCGACTGCAATACCGGAGACGCACCGCTCCAGACCGTTGGTGACTGCGTCTGAGGTTCGGACACCCACACTACAGAGCGAGTGTTATGATACGATATATTGGTGAGGGAGACTCCCGCCACAGATAAGAATATCTACTGACGTGAGCGCACTATGTACAAGTATCGTAGCGAAGTATAGGACCGGACGATACATAACAATGGGTGGAGATGTAAGCGTACCACCGGCGAGAGAGATAGTATACAATGAGGTGAGAGGTGTGCATATTAGAGAGATTCAGAAGAAGACGATGAAGGCGGCGCTTGCAGTTTATGTTGTACAAGAGAGGAAGTAGACGTCGGCCTGTGGTAGCATCGTACGTTGACGGGAGGTCGAACATGCCTCGCCTCGGTAATTGGCGATGTATGGTCAAAGAAGTGGTAGTACAAATACAAGAGTCGGACGGGACAGTGGTCGCGCAAAGCTGACGCACGTTCGGTGGAGAATACGCTCTTCAGGCGCTGCATGATTCGCACTCGGGTGCTGGTTCGGTGGCCCGATCTTGTCCTTCTTCATCGCCTGGCTCGTCTTCTTCCGTATCTTCTCCTTCTTCGGGTACTGTCTCCAGCACCGGCGGGACGCTGACGATTTGCGGCGCTGCGTATCCGACGCCGAAGAGAAGCGGGTTTGTAGGAGCGCGTGTCCGAAGGTAGTATAGCCCCGTCTTCAACCCCTGCTCCCACGCTCGGAGCTGAAGGTCCAGCTGGGAGATAGATGATCATCAGCGTAGAACGACACCAAGTACATCCTGTTACCTACTAAGAGATCAGGCGTCGGGAATTGAACACTGAGAGACATCGACTGGGTCTGGTCAATGAATGGGGCGCGGTCGCCGGCCATGTCTATCACAACCTTAGGGTCGATCTCCCACGACGTCAGGAAGACGGCTTTGACGTCGTCCGGGATGGACGCTATCTCTTGAACGGAGCCTGCAAAGCATCCAGTTACAGACTGAACATTCATGCGTCTTTATGCGACATCACCAGCTTACCGTGATGACGCAGAATGTCAACGCGAGTCTCTTCCGTCCACAAACCCCGATGTGTGAGTTCGTATACCAGCCAGGGGCAGAACTCGACGTAGTCGCCGCTGAGGATTCGATGCGCAATGACATTGCTGATGAGGCGAGGAGCTTATGGTCAGCGACGTTGTCATACTGAGCGTATGGTGCTCGTCACATACCTAGTGTACGGCTCTACAGAGTCGAAATTGCCCAGGATTTTGGCAGTAGACGCCGTAGGCATCTGCGCAGTCAGCATGGAGTTCCGAAGCCCGTGGCATTTGATGCGGTCCGCCAATTCGTCGAAGTCGTAGTGTCCCGACAACAGGGTGTTGTCCCACATGTGGTGCTGCAGTATGCCTCGCTCCGCAGGAGAACCCGTGAAGAGCGGGTACGGGCCATCCCTCTGAGCGAGGTCGCAGCTGGCTTCGTATGTAGCGTGGTAGATGCATTCGAAGATCTCGCGGTTGAGCGCACGAGCGGGTGGAGAACCGAACGCCATACTAGAAGCCATGAAGACATCGGCAAGGCCTTGCGTTCCAATCCCTATCGCGCGGGTATCGAGGGCGGAACGTCGGGTGGCTTCTGTCGGATAGTCGTTGCGGTCTATGAGGTTGTTGATGGTGAGTACGGCGAGTCGTGCCACGCTGTGCAGTCCGTCGAAGTCGAACGACACTCCTGGGCGAACAAAGCGAGGGAGAGCGATGGATGCCAGGGTGCAAACTGCAGTGTGTTCAGGAGACGAGTATTGTACGATTTCGGTGCACAAGTTGGACGTTCGGATCATGCCCATATGAGACTGATTGTTCTTCTCTGTGAGCCCAAATGAGAGAGCGAATGAGCGGCGATAGTTGTTGGAAACTTACTGTTGATCGCATCTGGATACATGATGAAAGGGGTCCCGGACTCCTGCTGTGCGCGACAAATTATGTTCCACAGCTCCAGGGCGGACACCACGTGGGTAATGATTGCCGTTTGCTCGTAATGTTCGTATGCCTCAGTAAACTCGTCGCCGTACGTGGAGAGGAGCAGTGGGACGTCCTGCGGATCGAAGAGCGTCCAAGTATCCCCCTCTCGCAGACGGCGCATGCTGACAGCAGTGGATAGAGGTCAGAACTGATAGACGAGGATATTCACGATACTCACAAGATGTCGGGGATGAACACGCTGGGATACACGTGCCACACCCGTGTGCGGTGGGCATAGTTCGTGCGAGAAAGAACGAATGCACGTACGTCCGCGTGCCAAATTGGAAGATGAACCGTTATGGTGGATGGTCGCTTTGCTCGGCAAAGGCTGGTGTACTGGGCATGAGCGTCATACACTCGCAACAGCGCCATAACGCCAGGCTGAGGATACGATCCTGAGCTGTGAACGACATAAGTTATGTTGATTAGAATAAGATCTCAACAGCTTACGTCTTGGCAGGTACTCCTCCTAGCGATAGACCAATGCCGCCGTCTGCGAGCCAGAAGGTATCTAGATCGCCGACACTCCGTAGCTGCGACGACAGGTTGGATACGTCTGGATGATAGAGAAAGCATGATGCGAAGTTGCGAGTCCATGAACCGGCGTTGAAGAGCACCGGGGACGCGGGGGTGAATAGGTGTCGGGAGAGCGCGTCGTATGTCTGCAGAACCATTTCGAGGTTGTATCCATGGGCAGCGAGCGCGACGCGCATGTACATGAACTGGGGTCGTTCAATGACTTGCCCCTCACGTCGGAGTAGGTACGTGTTCGCCAAGGTTCGTACGGATGGGCTGCAAAGGACAGTTGACTGAGAAACGTGCGTGTAAAGGGATGAGAGACAACGTACTAAGAAAACAGGAAGTCACGCGAGTGTACGATGGCGCTATCCAATTGGGAGGCATAATGCTGGACAAGAAGTACGAAGTCTGTGTTGAATGCACCATGCAGACCTGTCCAACGGAGCGTTGAGAACCTCCACAGTTTGAGACGAATCAGATATACCTTCTCCGTGTGCGGAAACCCACGTTGAAAATAGTTTCGGCGTGATGTTATGGATGGATTCAATGAACAGACGGCTGGCGAGAGACGAGAAGTGGGGGTGTCTTGTGGACGAAGCAGCGACGGTGACAGCGGAGTGGAGCTTGATACAGAGTGAAGATTAGAGCGCATCTGTCAAGCAACGTCTACGCACTTACCAGAAGGTCATGAGACGAAATTACAAGAGTCATGCTTGCACCTATCATATTCACGAGACTGTGGAAGAGAGAGTAAGATACGTAGCAGCGATCGGTGTAGGTACTTAGCGTACGTGGGTATGTCGAGGATGTAACAGTCCAGATCCCACGCGAGCTGCGAGAACAGTTAGAACCGTCGCCCGTCGCTGCGGTCTACAGGCACCTACGGCGCGGATGGAATGCTCAAGCTGTATATGTAACGGGAGCAGAGGTACATAGCGACGGTCAGAGGACGTAGAACCGTGTATAAAGAAGATGACATTGCCTTTTCTCGTTTGAAGGGCTGCAACCGACTGTGGTAGCGTCAGCTCTGTGAGTACACTAGTATGTCGGCAACGTACCCATCTGCGCAGAGGCATCAGTAGGCGTGTCACGTATACACTGGTACGACTACGGAGACGAATTTACCTTTCTTTGCAACTAAGGTATCGGGCATGGCAGGATTCATGGCGACGTGCTAGCGGTCCTGAGGTTGATGGCTGCGGAGACGAAGACAAAATAACTCGTTGCAGCGACGGGGTGGGAGAAGTGTGGCGCGAGGAGAGGAAGACGTGGGTATTTGCACAATCACGTCGCCCTCGTACTTAGTAGACGGGACAGTCTTGGGAAGAGAGGGAAGAGGAGCGGGAGAGTGGGACCTGGAGTGTGCGGACACGGAGAGGGTCTTCACGCATGTCTGTCTTACTCGGAGTTCTGGACAGCGCCTCGGACCGGTGTACAGCATTGGCATGCATCTGAAGATCCTCAACGGAGTATAGATCGTGCGGTAGTGGCGGGGCAACTTCAATAGGGGGAGGAGGATCGAAGAAGCGATCGTGCACGTCGGATCGGATAGGAGGCTGTGCTTGAACTGCAGATCAGATCCTCTGTGGAGACATGTCAGTCAGGACGAGACGCGGTTGACAAAGTTTGAGGTCATACGGTCTGGTCATATGCACCCTCGAATATCATGCGGGTATGAATGGGCGTGTCCGGACGGAGAAAGTGCCTCGTTTGGGTGAATATGACGCATTTGACGGGCGCCGGTGCGGACAATTATTGCTGCATAGAAGAGAGGATTTACGCGTATCAGTTACAGTGTGTTTGTGACAACTTCTGGTGCTCGTAGGAAAGTGGGTTATTACTAGTACATAATGATCGATGCAAGCATGATTGAAGCACATTGCTTGTGCTTACGATGATCGGCGGTGGCGGCGGCGGCGGATGCGTTCCTGCAGTTCGCTGTATCATACGTTAGGATGATTCTGTACAGATGAGTGGTTGACTTACTGTTGCACGACTTGCTGGATGAGGCCGCGTTCTGCGTAGTGGACGTTTGTAGCTATCAGCGGATGACGCTGTCCATGGCGTAAGACCAACACGTTTCCTCTGAATGCAAGCTGCATGCAGGCTTGGATTGACTGGTTCAAAGGGGCGTGACATGTCTGTGCCGTAGTGACAATAGTGTAGTCGTTTGTGAGTTCCGCCCTGGTGCCCGGAAACATATGGACTTGAGTGAAGGTGGCCCCGTGCGGAAACCATGGCCCGATATGAACATCTCTAACCCAGCCTGCTGCCAGCGGGTCGTCGTCGCGCTGGACTAAAACGGGCAGACAGATGCTGCGTGCACGGAGCATTGCGGCGGGGTAGAGTATTCCTGTCACCAGTCGAAAGTCTGGGTTCTAAGCAACGTCAGTTCTCGCCTCTCGTGTGAATTGGAGGACGAGTGTTGGGTCTTATGTGCTTACATCTGTGATATGCTCCGCAAGATGCTCCTTCCAGTCGGTCAAGTCTCGAGCGTTTCCTCGAAGGCGCTGCTAGGTGGGAAGGACTCCCAGTTTAGGAAGAATGTTTGCTTCGAGGACGTGGGTCGCGTACCTTAGTAGGGGCACGACGCTGACGTGGCGAACGATTCTTCGATGGCATTTGCGCGAGTCGAACTTGCTCTCGACAGAATATACGGGTGATATGCGTGCGGTTGAGGAGGTTAAGGGGGGGAGTTGTAACGTACGCCGCTGGGTGTTCTCGTGATGGGACGCACCGGTCCGTTTGTGAACGCGTTGCAGTCTAACAATGTCAAGCGTGTCAGATGAGATACGTATGTACAGGGGCGTGTGTGACTGCTACGGACTTCCTGAGACGTTCTGGATGGATACGAAGGACGTGAACGGATGAACTATTTGACAGGGCGTGTATGAGGTTCGTTAGAACCTAACCATGTCGTCACAAATCACTGCTCACTACCGTGACGTGAGATCGCTGCTGGGCAACGCAAGTGTGTCGCGGGACGACAGATGCTGTCGCACTGGCTAAGCTTGTGCATGATGAGATCGACAAGGGGCTACTTACATCGGACAGGGAAGGCGGTGTATCAGATTGCATCTAGCGAGGCGGAAGAAGCGATTGCGATGATATGTTTCCGATCTGCATGAAAGGCGATTGCTAGTTGCAGTCTTGACAGTGATGGCAGTAGAGTTGGAAAGCGGTATATGACGTAGACTAGGCGCTATGCTGTGTCTGTATGATCCGACAGTGCCAGTTCTGCCATATTGAGAGAACATACGACGAACGGCAAGTATTGCTAGAGAATAGATGGGCAGTAGGAGAATGTGCGTTACTCACTAGATTGAAGGACATCGTGACCCGTGGGTTCCAGCGGAAGGCGCTCATACAAAGCAGTATAAATAAGGGCTGGAAGGGCGCTGCGCGCACAGAAGTGCTTCTGTGTTCAAGAGGTCGATTCTTTCCTACTCTTCGAAATGGATCAATCTACTTTGAACGCGCTGTCGACGTGGAAAGAACATCGCTACCGCCCGGTAGAGATCCCGTTCGCCGACGCGGTGCGGTCGCTTGGAACTGGCGACGAGCTTGTCGAAGTTCGACAGTCTACCACGCGCAAGTCAGACTGGGTGGTGAGTAAGCCGCTCTTGACACGTGGAAACCGACTAATCACTTATGTGTCTCTAGTTCTGCCGCCCTGGGACGTCGGCGCCGGCGATCTTTGTATACGCCGGTGTTTTCTCGGAAGCGGATCCCTACGAAACCGGCAATTTTGTGTGGGGCAAGGCACCGGTGCCGGCTAGCCTGGACGAGGGGCGTGTGTGAGTATTTGGTGTTGCTTGTCCCGTGTATGTGATCGAACTAACTTCCGCTCAGCGCTCGATATGCAGGATACAAGGCTGCGTACTCTTACGCAATCGAGACCTTCAATGACAAGGAGATCTGGGAGTTGCAGACGGTGTGTAATTTTCTGGGAAGCTTCCGGTCCTCGTGTACATGCTTATTGTAACGCAGTTGATGGATGCGCACATGCAAAGTGTCCCTGGATTCAACACGCGCGAAGTCGCCCGACGGGAGTGGCAAAATGGAAGCACATGGCACTTGCGCTACTGGTTCCGCACTCCCATGTTCCTGACGTGCGAGGCTAGAGGTGGTCGGCCAGAGCCTCCTTCTGGTGTCCACGAATGGGTCGCCGCTGCACATCGCAAATCCAAGACTTATCGTGCAAACCCCGTGCGCCCGATGGTCTGTGGCTTGCAGGACGGCCGCCTGGAGCTCATCGGCAACTGTTTCCCTCCCCAGTTGGAGTATGGAGACGTCGTCAGCTTGGTGTTCGGCATCACTTACGTCGAAGATCGAGAGGATTGGGGACCGGTCCCTATGCTGTCTCATGTCATACGCGTGCAGCACGCGAACCGAGATGTCTATCAGTTGACATATTCGCTCGCTGCTGTGGATGTCGATGATGAGGCGGGCGCTCTGCCCATTGGGATTGTTATCGACGGTAAGTTGTCCGTTTGCTTTTTAGTCGGGCGACACTCACGGAGTTGCTAGCTGAACAGGCAGCAAGAGCGGACGTGCGCGCAGGGAAACGTCCTGAGGCGAAGCATGGGACGGGACCCGCCGTCGCCGCTCCCCCTTCGACCGAGGATATTGCCGAACTGGAAGGGGACGACGAGCTCCTTGCTGAGAATGTGCGTGACGCGCCCGAGGAAGAGCTCCTCGCGAATGGCTCGGGCGAAGATTTCTTGGTGGACGACATTGCCGAGGAATCCGGAGAAGACCCGGCCTTCGAAGAAGAAGAACCCGATGACGAGCTCCACGCTCGCGGAGGGGACAGCTCTACCTCAGAGATGGACGTCGACGACGACGAGTCCATGCTGTCGTACGTCATCCTCGATGCTGCTTCTCACGACATGGAGCTTCTCGACGACAGCGTGTCCAGTAGCTCCGGCTCTACTGTGTCCGGTGCATCTACCATAGCGGACGCGTTTGGAGTGGAGACCTATGATGGTGGGTCCCTGTCGGCCATGTCGAAGAAGCGCAAGGGACGCTCTGCCGAGGACTTTGCAAATGACGGTGTTCGGCCTTCCGCGCGCTCTCTTGAGCGAGTCACGCGAGGCGGTGGGAAGACTCGTCGCAGTGGTCGGCATGGGAAGTAGGGAACGGTGCGAGTGTGGAGGTCGGACGGGTGTATCAACATGAGGCGGAGGTCGGACGGGTGTATCAACATGATTCGGAGGCGTGGAGCTCAGTCTCGCAGCGTAACTATGGAGGCGTTGTATGAAGTGTACAGTATGTGTCTTGCCGCAGTTCCGGAGAAGTCACGACGCCTTGATTATATGTGTATGGTGCTTGCTTTTAGGGCTGGCTCGGGTTCTGTTGACAGAATATGTGAGTGGCGAGGAAGAAGTTACTCGTAATCTCGATAGTTCTCAGAATTGAGCGTATAATGAGACGTGCATAAGTGAGCTCATGAGAGAGACGTGCCGCATCTATCTTGTAGCTCTCCTCTGCTCGCTTGTTATTAGGCCGACATCGAGCGAATACATTAAATGTTTAGAATAACCGTCGCGCATGGCCATCACTCATCTTCACAATTCACAGCGGTACGCAGTGATCGCTGCTTTCGAACCCAAGAATAATCTATTTACAACGATCGTCGGGTCTGCAGGACATGCGGCTTAAGTACGACTATGGTAGTGAGAGTTACATTGCAGGGAAATTCCTAAGACTACGAGCTTGATATGACGTGAAAGCCAAGAAGTGTATGCGGAGCGCCCTCCAAGATGTGAACGTTTGAGACCATGTCTCACACTTGACTTCAGTCAGAAGTACGTTCGGAAGATGGCCTGACAGGCGGGCAACATCGTGTCAGTAATTGCGTCATGTAGGAGTGTAGCGTCTTACCCAGCGCCAGGCTCCGAACTCATCCCGGGTCCTTGCTGAGCGTACCATTGGAGGTCCGCTTCAATATAGTCGTCAACGGCAGCTGCTGATCGGCGTCCATCAAGTTGCTGGGAATGGTAAGGGTGCGATCGCACCGATGACGACGAGATCCTGTTTGAGAAGAGTGTATCAGACTTAGCCGGCACCGCTGCGAGCGTCCGCCATACCTCTCTCTGTTGGCGTCGTTCGCGTTCTGCTGAATCGACGTGCTTGCTCCCCGTCGTCTGCTGCGCGCGTGCGTACGCGACATACTCCCGGTCTGAACAGCGGAGACACTGTGAGTACATCAATGATTCTCTCTTCAACACGACTCCAAACACACCTCAGAAGAGCGGGAGGACCGAGAAACACCGGTGGATGTCGACGAGACGGCACCTGACCCTGTGTGCGTAGATGTGGCGGGTGCAATTCGACGGAACCCCAGACGCGCGGCCTCCTGCTCGGCCTTGAGAATTCGCGCGGCCCTGCCCGCAGCCGCACGCTCGGCGTCGGTGGCAGACGAGGGTGTGTCGAAGGGCGATTCAACAGGCGGCAAGGGGTACAAAGCAGATATGGGCTCCGCGGTGTCTGCGGAGTACATACGCGCGCTTGCAGAGGGAGGCGTCGTCTGTTGTTTACGACGCAGCTTCGCTACACGCGCGGACACAGGAGAGGTGGTCGCAGGACGAGAACCGGTCGGTCCCCGTTGTGACGGAACGCTGACTGCATGTGCTGCTGGTGCGTCGTAAGCGAAGAAGTCGGAGGACCGATTCGGTGAGTGCCGCGACACCGATGGGTGGAGAGCCTACATGTGCAAAGTAAACAACAGTTAGAAACTAAGAGCGAAGAAGTGTGCATCTATGTCAGTGCTTACCGAAGGCTGCATGATGGCGCCGACTGAGAGACCTGCGTCTGAGAGCGCGGCGGTTCCTGTGACTGGCATCGGCAGAGTAGAAGGTGCGGGAAGGATTGGCATGGGGGGAGGGAGAGGTGCGGGGAAGACTTGCGGGGGAGGGGCATGCCCGAGGAAGGTGTCGTCATCGGAGACGTCGCAATACTCGCGATCTTGTTTGCAGCTATCGCACGCGAACTCCGGATGTCCTTCGCACTATACAAGTTCAGAAGTACGCTACGCTCATGTAGTGTAAACAAACATACAGGGATGTTATTCTCACGGCAGCGTTTGCAGATTTTGCGCTGCATTCGGTTGGTCCGGACGTATCCGATATGCGTCATGGTAGGCATGGGACGCTGTCAATGGAGTTCGTCAGTGAAGTTCCTAAGCAGTTCAGTTAGAACACCTCGGGAGAACGAGACATACAGGAGGCCTGGGTACTACCGAGTCGGGGTCGCGTAGCACAGGAAGATTCAGTTCTATGAACAATTAGATTAGCTGACAAGCAGGCCGCATATGCGCCTACATGGTGCGACAATGTGTAACTTACCAGGATTGGGGTCGGCACGGTAGAACAGTTCTAGACGAGACTGTTTGGACATGTCCATAGTGAGAGTGTTGATGAGCAGCGAAACGTTCACGCCAATGGACGGAACTGCGTTGAAGCAAGGAGCTGGTTGAGAGACGTGCAGCAGGCGGGCGGCGAAGAGAACACTGCGCGGGTGAAGATATCCTCTAAATACTGATGGCGCGCACGTCGCCGCGCGCAGCGTTTCCCGTGACAAGGACTACAGTGATCGTGACGAAATGCCTCGTTGCAGCACGAGGCTAGGGCAGGTCCGGATGGCGGGTACTGACGACGTCGGCGAGAAGATTGTAACTTGTATAAGCCCTGAACTTTAAAAAGAGGTCCGGTCCTTGTCGCCGTCATAGACCAGTTGGAACAGCCGATTTCCTGTATGAGTTCTCTGCGTGTGCTGCTGCCGGGCTTCGCGAGGTCGCCGCTGTCACCGCGGGACCCTTATGAACTATGTCCACAATCCGGGTCTCCAGATCTTCGCAAAGTTCAATTATGATCGGCCTAGGCCGCAACGGGTAGCTCCGATAGAAGCTTGCGTCTTGACGTCTCTGATGGTCCGGAACGGCGGGTGCAGTCGCGCTGCGTGATGTCTGTAGGACAAGGCATGAGAGAGTGGGTAAAGGCGGGAAGAGTATCGTGATTCTCTTACAATCTGGGGGTGAATCTAGTAGGAAGACGCCGCCGATGGCAGTACTCAGGGAAGCTTTTCTGGACGTCATACTATATAACATGATGTAGCAAAATTTAACTCGCGATGAGGACCGTACTTGGAAAAAGGATGCATAGACGGGAAGATGCAGCATAATGTCTATCACAGACTGACCAGCGACGTATCTGGGTTTCATGCACTATCGGTATCGGTTTTCTATACGGTCTCTGTGGAGAAAGACGGCTATTTGTTAGTTGATATGGTCGGTAAGGCGAAAACATCACTAACCGGTGATCCACGGCCACATGGATCCAATTACCCAGCCCCGATCTGTGGATACGATGGGAAGCTTGGGGAGCTTGTCACCTACACTTAGTCGGAAGGACGTGACCATCGCCTGTCGACAGCCAAAGAAGAGCCCGTCCCAAATTTCTGCACCTCGCCTCCAGGTCTCGTGTGTGAGAATGAATCGCCGCCTCTCGTACTTCCTCACGGCCTTGCCGTCACGCTGCGTGAGCCGAGGCTTCAACATCCCTCGCCGAGCGAGCGTCGTGTCTGGGTAGCCACATACGCACGCGTCTGGACGTAGGAAGTTCATAACCAGGGATGCCCAGAAGCGGTTGATGGCGACCGCCGGGTTGTTGCTTGCCACGCGGATGACATCGACACGACGATCGCGGGTAGTGTAGAACTGACGGACCTCGATGATACCAACAGATAGGGAGGGCGTTACGGGTTCGGTGAGTGGGACAGGGAGGTCGCCGTGATCAGAACTTTCGGAGTCGGAGCTCGCGCTCGCTTCCTCTCCATGCTCGATGCACTTCCAGGGGCGACGGTGAGGACTAAGCGTGAAGTCCAGCCCCCGAGGGTTCGTTATGGCCATGATGAAGCGTTCAAACATGTCGTCGGGGACGTAGATATCGAGGTCCTTTGGGTGCCAGGTCTCGTCTGGGAGGAAGTACTGAAGAGCGACTGAGCCCGACACGACGGCACCGTATAGCATCAACAGCTCGTCGAAAGTCGCGATGTCGTCAATGAAGGGCTGCAAGCAGAGCTCGTAGCGACTGCGCAGAGATGTTGCGACCACTGCAAAGTAAGCGTGACAGGTGGCACGCCACTTTGCCAGCAGTCTGAAGTCGCAGCGATGGATGAGAGCGACGACGATGTCGGTGGGAATGCTAGCGAGAGAATTAGTTGTCAGTGCATGTGCGCAGTATGACACGTATAGCTGAACGTACAAGATGGGACCTACAAGTTCCTGTGTCGCGTTAGGCAACTGGATCGCTCGAACATGGTCGTCGATACTTTCATTCTCCTTTGGCGAAGCGTCTTCAGTAGCATTCAGTATCAGGCCGGGATGAGTCGTGCTAGGTATGTCCACTACGTCTTCTGAATCCATGCGTGCTTGCTGTCAGTGGAAAACGTCTCAAGACTCGCCTAGGAGCCAACGATAAGTAAGGAGCATAGATGTGACTAGCAGATGGTTACATATGCTCGATGAGGGTCGCCGGAGTGTTGCGATCTTGCGTCGTGCAGTATCCTCGTTTGCTAAGTTAAGTACGGCTGGGTCTGACGATGTAGAGTTCGAGGCTGTTCTTCCCTCTCCCTGTGAGACATCTGTTGCATGGCGTACACTGTACGAGAGCTCACAAGAACTCAGACATCATCTATGCTGCCATACAGATCGAAATGTTCAATCCTAGTTTTCCCGATTGTCGTAGTTCGTCCGGGGGGTCGATTTTGACAGATGGAGATCTGAGTCTTGACGGGCGTTTTTTGAGAAGATGACAGCGAGGTCAAGTGATGGTTTCCTCGCACTGTTGTCGCTCGGGCTCGTTTGCTTAGCGTCAATACCGTTCGAGGACTCCAGGCGAGGACGACGTCAGCAGGAGCGGGAATAGTACAATGTCAGCACATGGCATTGTCCGGACAGATACTGCGGAGCGCCCGATTGGAACTGTGTCCGCAGGCGCTCTGGTGGACATGCTGTGTCGTTCCTAGGCCGGCCCAGAGCTCCATCCCGAAGTTCGCGATCACAAGGAGCTCAGGGCTCAATCGACTCCTTCATCCAGGTCTTGGTATTGCCTTGAATGCTACGCCATGAGCACACGTGTATTTAGAGTCCCGAGCAGCGTTCAATTGCCGGACGTTTGATGCAGCGAGCACGCAGTGTTCTTTCCTTCGACGCGCAGAAGAGAGACTCAGAATACGAATTTATCTACATCTGTCGTTGCCGGCGGCACGAGGAGATCCTTGCCAGATATTCTCCGCTGTAACTGCAATCAATTCGCGGCGTTCAACAGAATGGAGCTTGAGCGTTTGAGCGACGTAGCGCCGTCTTGTTTAGGGCCGGGCAGTTCTTCTCGGAGGTGTACTTCGATCTTCCGCTCCCGATGGTATCTTGATGCTGTCCCGACATGACGACCTCTTGCGTGAGACTGCGTGAGTGAAAAGTCGTCCTGAACGGGTGCGTTCATTAATCTCTGCTCCGTGCGCCGGAGTCCGCACTGCCGTTTTCGGTACGCGCGAGCAGCGGGAGGCCGAGGTGTAAGTATCCTTACCCGTCAACTGGTTAGTACTGATGAACGATGGTACATTCGTTGCATATATTGATAGTGACTCACGTACGTGCTAGATTTCCCATGTACTTCCTGTTGTTGACTCCCTGACACGCAGATATTCGTCGTTCCTTCAAATGGAGCGTGAAATGACAGGCCGTCGCGGTATACTCGCATATCGTTGTAGCTCTCTGTTGTCTGTGGACGGTGCGGACCTCTTCTCTAATCTACCACGCTACGGTGTTGTGACTAGGGATGACCGCCTGACTATTGTCAAAGGTATGCGCGTGGAATACACGCTTCTTACCTCGCACCCCTCGGGTAAATGCTTACGGTGTCCGTTTCTTACAGTTTGAAACTGCGCATATGTTTGATATCCTACGAATACAGTCCTCTAGCACGTGCAGCCGCCACCTTCCGGACGGCCGGTCCAGAACACGGATCATGCGACAAGTTTACTTGCGATCACATACTGACACTTGCACGCAGCGTCCGTTCTTTCTTTCAATATGATGCATGAAGAGTGAGCCACGAGACCACGAGGCTGTGCTACGTTCCGGGGCTTTGGACTGACTTCTGTACATGCAGTTCCGAGTAGCGAGAGCAAGCTATAAAGGCGAAGCTTGCAACCTCTTCTACAACAGCTACGACTGCAGTACTTCCGGTACGCACCGATGGGTCTCCGCAAATGTGAGTATCTTTTCTCTCCTTTGTACATGCTGCCTGCTGATTGCCGTCAGATACCAACCTTCGTAAAACAGCTGAAGGGCGCACGTCTACGGTCTACGCTGCGCACGACGATCACTACTCCCGTACAGTCGCTCTGAAGATCTTCGCGCTCGGAATCGACAACATCGACATTCTCTCTACGGAGATAGCGGTTCTCAGGAACCTATACTCGTCATGCGATCAGCGGCGATGGTTTGGCATTTCTTTCAACTATTGTCACCACAGCATGTTGACGATCATTTAAAGGCTCTTTCCCGAAGTCTTCGAATCTTGTACTATTCACCCGGAGGCATTCATCTGCATGCCTTTCCTCGAATCCACTCTCGCGGACGCACTTCAATTGCCGGGTGTCCTTCCCCTACACCGCACTGATGTTGCGGTTATATTCGGCCAGATAGTTGCGGGGATACAGTGTAGGCAAACTCTCGTTCCTGACGATGGCACCTCTAATTGCCGTTTCTCAGATCTACACGAATTGTCCATTGTCCATACTGATATCAAGAGCGCGAATATCATGTTCAAATCCTCCACGACTCGGTCACCTCGTCGGAATCCTGGAACGACTCAGCGACGGGTAAGCAGACGATTGAATGTTAGTACTGATAACTTCTTACTACGTTCTAGGCGGAGTTTGTTACGCTGGAGCTCTGCATTATAGATCTGGGCGACTGTGTTTCTGGAGAAGAGCCCGGTTACTCCATGATCGGGACGGACTTCTGCCGCCCTCCAGAGGTCACGCTAGGTACTTCTCCGTCTGTGTTTGCCGAATAGGGTCTCTAAAAAAATTTGGAGGATTGAGCTGGGATGCTACGGTCGACTCGTTCACGTTGGGATGCTTGCTTGCGGAGCTGTGTACAGGACATCCACTTCTTGCACAAACTCGTCGCCCTGTAGAGCGTCTCTTCTTATTGGAGCGTGTCATCGGAAATATTCCCCTTTGGATGCTGCTGCAAGGCCGACTTTCTCAGCGACTCGCTCGAGATGCCGTGACTGGTACCATCGTAGTACCACGGAGGTCGGCGGGAGACGCATACCGTCTCAGTATGTTAGAACGCTGGCCTACTTTAGAGGTGCGTTTATTACATGAATCGTTGTTGTTGTTATGCTGACTCTGTCCGTCCAGGAGCAAGTTCAGGATGACGAACATCTCCGGGTTTGTCGCTCTCTTCTATGCATTGATCCTTATCGTCGGACACTGCCGTTAGACTGTCTCGTACCGCTCACGACGTTGTGCCTGCCCGTTGAATCGAACGACGTCAATACTACGCAGGCAGTCTTTGCTATACCCACTTCTGCTAGTCCCAGTGAGATAGCAAAACGTTAGTGTTCATGCGCATCTAAATTTGAAGGCGACATAAGGATTCAACAACAGAACTTGTCTTTTCGTCAGCCACTAATACGCTGGAGTTGCAATACGATGTACAATTATACTGCCACCTACCGTTAATGACGTGCAAGGCGCGGCCTCGTGCCGTCACGCTCCCCAAGCCGGTCGTATTCAGCCCAAGCCGAGCCGAGCTTTCGAGGCGGTCGGACGTCGGGAAACCGTCAATACCCGGCCCAATATACTATAGTCCTGGTAGACGTCTATAAAAGCGATAGCCTTTCGTTGACTGATGATGAAAGCTATCAAGGTCACTAGAGCTCTACCGAAGGGCAGGGACGGGATGGAGGTGAGCGGTCGCACCTGGCAGACCCGCGCGCAGCCTTCTGTAGCGCATGGTAGACCCGCACGCAGGCTTCTACCGAGCACGATAGAACTGGTGCGCTGGCTCTACAGGGCCCTACAGAAGCTGGCAGGGCCCTCCACCATGCATGGTGTTTGAGCGCGAGCTCAGCGACACTCGAGAGCTCGACGGCCTCCTTAGCAGGCCATAGAATACGGGCACAGGGAGCAGTTCGCAGGATCTTTGGATAGGCAGTAGAGACAGTATATTCTAAATGAACACAAATGTTGTAATACTGTACAGCCCCGACCGTATCTATTGCGTAGTGCTCCCGAACCGACACGCACCTGTCGCATCGACTTACGGGTGCAGTTCCCCAGCCTGGAATAATCGAGCGACGTCTCATGAGCGTGCTGACTGCAAATAGGCAGGACGCAACGTACGCGCAGTGAAACAGATACTTACTAAACCCGTCGCCGCAAGATATGGCTACCAGGCAGGCAGGAAGGGTTGAAAGGGGGTGATTTGCGAACCCCAGACCAAGTAGAACATGTACGCGAGAACGTACGTGAGCGACGGGGACCATGGTGTTTGCGCGATGTGAGGTGTTCTGGGCAGTGAGACGTGCACGTTCGCTCCCGGTGACATGCCAGTAGCTCACGACCGGGACAGAGGCGCAGCAATAGAGAAGGAAAGACCCAGCTGTGTTACTATAAGCAATCAAGTAATCACTCACCGCCGAGCGACCTCGACAGGACGGCGCGTACTCCTCATTCTCGGAGAGGCTGCACTGGAGGGTGAGCAGCTGCAGGGCCCAAAGACCGTTGGCGTCGATTGGTCGAGCTTGAGGGGCGAGCTAGGGTGGTGAAAAGAGGGAGAGAAGTGGTGAGGCGAGGCAAGGATGAGCACTCGGCTGATGAGGACGCGCCACCTCCTGCCATAAATGGAATATATGCGGTCACATGAGCGACGCGCTCTCAGAGTCGATGCGCGTCCGTGTCTTCGCCAGATCGTACTTCTCCTCCACTTCTCCCTGCTTCCCCAGAGCCACACGTGTTGTCATCGACAAGCCGATGACGCGTTGAATGCTCTATGATGCAACTCCGAACCCCAACGAGTACACTCCGAGTCTCACTCGTGCGGGCGCGACAGCATGAAGTAGCATGACGTCGACGCCCTTGACCTCGGAGACGGCCTGGACGCAGCCTCTCACAGTAAGTGCAACACGTTGGGCTCCTTCCTCTGCGAACAGGGCAGGCATCCCAGCTGGGAATACTGCGTCTGGCGCCGCCATCCAGTGCAAGTGCACTCGGATGCAGGCTGCAGGTGAGAGACACCGAGGACTCGAGGTATAGGATGATCTGGTCGAAATTGAGTCAGACATCGAGAGTGTCATGACTGCCCAGAGAATAGCTGAACCCGAGAGTGGACGCTGCAACCATGGGACGACCGTGAAAGGGTACAGCTGAGCGCAAACGACGGTGAGGAGTCCAGTGCTAACACTGGAGCGGATTGCAACGAAACACGTCGTTGGACGCGTCTCGTTGTGGGTCTTCGCACGGTGCGGGCAGGAGGTGAGTAGCGCCCCACACCTGCAGGCTCCGTCCGATTCAGGCCGAGCCGAGCTCGAGCTAAGCCCGAGCCGTCCTCGAGAGCCCGGCCTGCAGTTTGAGCAGGCCGTAGCTCTTCAGGCCGGGCTGTAGCCGCGGCTTTCGAGCCGAGCCGGGCTCGCACATCACAACCTACCGTGAAAGTGCTCATGTGTCCGCTTCCTTCCGTTGTCTCTAATATTGGAATCGGGGCGCCCGATTGAAGAGGCTAATATCCCGTGCATCTAGAACAATGTTGTATCTTGGCAGGAGAGGACGACTACTTCCCTGAGACTTTTCTCTTCGGAGCACGCCGAACAAGCCCTTCGCGTGCCTGACAAGTAAGTACCGTATCCAGGTAGGCAGTGCAGCTCCGCTTGTTCCCGTTCAGTAACCACCTCTGTCGAGAGTACCTTGACATTTGTTAAAATGTAGCGTGCACGAACAGGTCGTCTACAGTACGATCACACGTTCAACGACGAGCACCCGGTATGTTTACGTATATGTTATACTGCTTCGGAAGTACGGGTCCGTGCTGACCGGGTATAGGTTGTGATGGAATGTGATAATCGACTCCCGGCTGTAGTAGCTGCCAAGAGTTCCGAACAATTACCGGTTCGGGGGCAACGGCCGAGCACATAAAGCTTTTGTCGGTCACGCCAGGTCGTGCTCCTTCCTCTCTTCCTCCCTTCGTTGTCGTCCATCTGTATCCACTCTGGTACATTCTGTCCTACAACATTCGTCAGGACAGACTTCGGTCATCTTACGCAGTTCATTCTCAGTCAACATTTCCCTCCTATTCGCCACACTCCGGCATCCGACTACTTGCTTTCGCGTATACTTCATGGTCACTCAGATTCTAAGTATTCAGCCTCGAACTTCTTAGCATCTCGTTTCCCTCGCGGTACCATGTTTCCCCGCCCCAGCCAATCCTTGCGTCTGCCACGTATCAATTCCAATCACATCATCCCTGTAATGTCTTCAATTTGTGTTCGCAGATGTCATCTCACCGCTTCTATTCAAGTCACAGAGAAGAATCAATAAGGTGCATTCAAAACTTCACAATCAGTGTTTCTTCTCGAGCATACAGACTGCAGCAAGGTTCGTCCGATCTCTACGAAGCCTTCGATTCACAGCCACTCATGAAACTTCAGATCCTATCGCTGCTCGATCTCCCATGTCGTCAGTCGGAACTCTGTGGAATCCGACCTCGCGCGACAGCCTCCTGTCGTTGTTCCGCGCACCGGTCAGCACTCCAGACTCATTACCGTCTCTCGAATGTTCGAGAATCAATCTGGGCGAACTGCAGAAAGGTCCGTCCGCTCTCCGCTCACCGTTTGGGTCCATGTATGTAACTCACTGCACACCCAGCCCCGGGTTCTACAACCATTCCATCCTGAGTGGGATGAGTCACGAATCCATAGACTCCGACCTCGCGCGACAGCCTCCTGTCGTTGTTCCGCGCACCGGTCAGCACTCCAGACTTATTACCGTCTCTCGAATGTTCGAGAATCAATCCGTGCGAACTGCGGAAAGGTCCGTCCGCTCTCCGCTCACCGTTCGGGTCCATGTATGTAACTCACTGCATACCCAGCCCCGGGTTCTACAACCATTCCATCCTGAGTGGGATGAGTCACGAATCCATAGACTCCGACCTCGCGCGACAGCCTCCTGTCGTTGTTCCGCGCACCGGTCAGCACTCCAGACTCATTACCGTCTCTCGAATGTTCCAGAATCAATCCGTGCGAACTGCGGAAAGGTCCGTCCGCTCTCCGCTCACCATTCGGGTCCATGTATGTAACTCACTGCATACCCAGCCCCGGGTTCTACAACCAACCCATCCCGCGCGGGATGAGTCACGAATCCGTAGACTCCGAGCTTGCGCGTCAGCCTCCTGTCGTTGTTCCGCGCACCGGTCAGCACTCCAGACTCATTACTGTCTCTCGAATGTTCGAGAATCGTTCTGGGGAAACTGCGGAAAGGTCCGTCCGGTCTCCGCTCACTGTTCGGATCTCTGAAAGTATCTGACTCACTGTGTACCCAGCCCCGGGTTCTACCACCATTCCATCCCGTGCGGGATGAGTCACGAATCTGTAGACTCCGAGCTTGCGCGTCAGCCTCCTGTCGTTGTTCCGCGCACCGGTCAGCACTCCAGACTCATTACCGTCTCTCGAATGTTCGAGAATCGTTCTGGGGAAACTGCGGAAAGGTCCGTCCGATCTCTAATCACTTTTGGAGTTATTGCGATGGAATCCTAACTGCCTGTTCAGGATCACATCCGACCGCTGTTGCATGGCATGAGTTGGAAGTTTGCAATCACTGACATTGCGTGACAGCTGGGAGCTCTTCTCTCATGGTCTGGCCGATGGTCTAAACTTACACATTGGTCTCGAACTTTCGAGAACATTCGAGAGGTTCGGAACTAGCTCATGTGTGCTGATCTGCTGACCTGACATTACGTTTGAGCATAGCAGCATGTCCCACGAAGGGATATCGAAGCACGATATTCCGTCACTCTCCATACTAGCTCTTCGCTTGTACACACTTGGAGCATATGTGATGTAGATGCTTGGTGTAGCTTCTGAAACATAGCTGTCTACTTCAAATGCACAGGTGGCAAACAGTGGTCTTTGTGAGAGTCTGAAAATGTACTAGTTCAAGATACATCAATGCTGATATGCAACACAGAACCAACGGTTAGGTACAAGACAGAAACGATGAGTCTGAAGACAGCTATGTATGACAAGGACCTGTGGTGAGCATAACATTCAACGAACGCGAGTAAAGTATCCTCGTATGTCTTCTTTGTCTGCCTTCTTCATATCAACAAAATCAAACGGGGAGTCCTTCGCCAGTTTCAACACGAGAACTGGACCAAACCACGGCACTGCATCCTCATTTCCCGCAGTCAGCTCCGCAATGCAGCGATTCACCTTCTGGCCCCAGAGATACTCGTTCAGTGGGTACATCAGGAGGAGTGGGCAGGCCCGTGGCAACAAGTCGTTGCCAAAGCCCACGAAGGTCGTCGAAACCGGACTCGAGATGTAGTCTGCGACAATAGCCGCTCTGCCTGACATCCCACTTCCGTCGACGTTGTTGACGAGTGCGAGCGGAATTGAGACTCGTGTCAGGGCTCCTACACATAGCAGTATTAGCCAAACGATGCTGGAATACTATCATTCATACATACCTCGTGTGGGATTTGCATACATACCAACAACTGCACGATTGTCGTCGATGGTGCCGGGTGCGTACGGGGGGTGGGAGGAATATATCCACGGGTTCGTACGGAGGGCTTCACTGATTGCTCCTGACGGCAGAGTCGCAGAAAGGCCTTCGGAAATCGCAACAGCATGCTCTGCACTGATGATCTGCGAGCGGTCGCAGCGAGCGGAATGCTCCGTCCAGTTCTGTTAAGGTTGTCAATAATAATGTGTAGCCACAAAGCGATGAGACTCACTTGCAAAATGTGCTGTGGACTGCAATATGCGTCTCTAGTCCCGCACGACGAGCAGACATAATAGGTGCTCTTCCGGCATACCACGCAGGGAGCGAGCTGCTCTGTACGACGCAGAGCGGTCATCGGATGCGGTGAGGGATGAGCGGGGTCATGATGAGCGGAAACATGTCCGCTGATAATCGGCGTAGTGGGGGAGACGATCATAGCTGGATAGAAGTCGGGAGAGAAAGTGCCGGCCCACGGAAGATGAGCGTCGAATTTATACCTCGTAGATTGTACGTACACGTGCTTACCTCGGGACCTCTCTCCCCTGTCTCCCGGACCGAACACTGCTGCATTTAACAGGTCAGTAGTAGTGATGATAGAGAGAACGCACGGCGAGCTATCAATTATACAGCCACTATTTGATCACTCCTTGAATCCAGTCAGTGAGGCTCGGTTGTATAAATCTATGCGGACTGACCATCTGCGGAGAAACTTGCCCTCTCTTTCTGCATGTGTACGTCGTCTTCGACTTCAATACCGTACTATATCTTGGTCTCGTACCCAGACGGTCGGTGTTAAGCCGCACCCCAACACTGCGCTTACCGACACGTCTCGGGCATTTCGTACAGAGGACCTCTCGCTGACAACAAGCGCCGATGAGACGCCCGGTTATCTCGTAGATAAGATGGGATGAGATCTAACCGACATGCATCTCCTACCGGCCACCTCCATTGACAAGCTTTTTAGCTGATGAGAGGTGACAAAGGTGTTCAAAATGCACATATGCTCTTCACAGAGGTATCTGGATGACCCTGATACATTCTCAGCGAGAGTACGCACTTGGAGATCCTCAAGTAGAACAGAAGGTCCGAATAAATCCCTGAACGTCCCAAGAGCGCCTTCTCTGCCCAGCCGCCTCATTGAGATATTCGAGACATCATAAGACCTAAAACGCCGACATATGCTGCCCATCAGAGCGAGAATTTCGGTTGAGGCCAGGAAGCGTCCCAAAATGGACAGAGATAAGATGAGATTGCAGTTTATCTACAGCGCCTGTAGGGCGGTTGTCGTCGGCGGGGGTCCTCTCTACAAGACGTGTCGGTAAGCGCAGTGGTCGGGTGTGGGTTAACACCGACCGTCTAGGTACGAGACCAGTATATCTGCGACTGTTGTGATGGTTTGCACGTTTGCTGACATGGTTCAAAAAATGATTTTGGCAGAATTTCACGCTCGGGAATCGAACCAGCGCTGGCGCCAACCACATTCATGCTCCCAGGATGCGCTCGTTAACCATTAGAGCATGAGACCATACCTAGATATGACGTCCACAATTATACAGACTCGCGTGAAGTGCCAAGTCTTAGGGCGCAAGCCATGAACCTACGGTGGCAAACTATCGCTCAATCAGCCTCCTCTCACGTATCCATAGTTGGTCGCAAGCCGTGCTCACGCTATGCCCTCACCGAGAGTTTCACCGCATACGAATTGGTCGTTCTCGAAACACGCATGAGTGCAATACAAATGTAAGTGTACAGTACAGCGCGCGAGCGGCTGTTATTCTTCTTTCCATTCCCCGCTCACTTCTTCATCGTCTTCCTATGATGTCGTTCAGCATTTCCGTCAGTTGGTCTTGAAGATCGATGGAGAACAACAGCCACGGTTCCGTATCGGCCGGTCCAACTTCGAAGATGTCGTTCATGTAGTCCACGAAGACTACCGGTCGGCGCGAGCCTCCCGTTCTCTCCAACCACATGGAGACTCTGAAGAAAAGCTAAGAGACAGGTCAGCAGACGGAACTGGCGATGTTCTCGACATAACTCACACGCTCTCCGTCCACAGTCACCACCAGGTATTGCTCCGTTCTGTCGATCCTCGCTATGGGCTCTGTGCGCGGATGCTCTGGAGAAGTTATAGGCTCCAGCGGCGGCGGTCCATCGTCGTCCGATGTACCTGCGCTCGAGCTCACACCCGTCGTGCTTCAAATGAGTGAGTACATCGAAATACAGTCTATACGCCTGTATATCAGCTGTGCTCACCTCATTGCTCTCGAAGTACCCTGCAGAATTCGCGCGGACGTTCTGCCCTGAGTGTGATAGCGTGCGTAGACAAGTGGCATGTTGATTTCAGGCTTCGCACTCAAGCGACTGTGTCCGACGATTCATTTAAGTGCACGTCGACTTAAACTCACGTACCTCACGGAGGTGTTTCACTGATTACTGTTAGAACGGACTCCGTCAAGTGGCCGTCCGGGCGCCGCTGATTGACATGTGAGCTGCGAAATCAGCGTCCCTACTTCTCTATGAAGACGTTGATCGTAGACCGATCAATGCTTCTCTCAGACCTTCCCGACGGATGATCGACTGTCTCCACGATTGCACGAACTGTCTAGGTGGCTGTTCTGCCGACGTGTACGTTCCGATCATGCTGTGCAAGTATGTTCAATCTACTTACAACATCTCTGTCTAGGTACCTGTTCTCCTGACCATGTACGTTCCGATCATGCTGTGCAAGTACGCTCGATCTATTTACCAGATCTCTGCGCGACAGTCCTACGTGTACTCGCCGGCTGGTTCCTCCTGTCCATGCGATGTGACAGTGTAGCCGACAATGATCACCATACTTGGTGTCTCGCGCCATTATCAATTCCGACAAAAATAGTACACAAACGGCGGTTGGATTCCACAGACTACGCCTTCACCCCTTTCCGACATTCATCCCTCTGCCTAGTGTTACACGCACCGCCGTGACTGAACCTAAAAGTACACAGGACTTCTCATTGCTCCCAGATACGAATGTTCACGTCGCGCGATCTACACGGCAACGGCGTACTCGCTCACGCCTCGTTCGAAGAAGTTCGCTTGTCCGCCTACAGCGATTCCCTCCATGAACGGGAACTATAAGTAAGTCAGCCATAATTCCGCCCAACCTTCGGAATACTTACCGGGTTCCTGGCGTTGTAGTGAGGAAAGAATCCCAGTTCCTTTAAGAGGAAATCACCGACGTATTCAACATACTCGTGCATCAACTCGGCACTCATCCCATTCAGGGGACGTGGCAACGCCGCTTGGAAAGTTTCAGTTTCATGGACGGTGATTGCTGCGAGCGAAGCCACGTACCGTCAAAGAAATCTTGTTCGAGCTTCACCGCTTCCACTACCATCTCCTCCACCGCACCGTACGCCGCTGGCCACCGAAGGTGCCTGGAGAGCAACACTGCGAAAGCAGTATGCTGTCCTTCATCGCGTGCGATGAATTCGTTCGAGAGGCACAAGCCTGGGAGCAGCCCGCGGCTACGAACCCAAAATATAGCCGCGAAGGACGAAGAGAAGAATATACACTCCACTGCAGCGAAAGCAACCAAACGAGTGGCGAAGTCGGACATAGGCGAGTCTATCCATCGTAAGCACCAATCGGCTTTAGCCCTCACCGAAGGCATGCTGCTCAGTGCATTGAACAGACGGGCCTGTTCTTCTGCGTCGTCCACCAGTTCTTGGATCAAGCGAGCATAAGTCTCAGAGTGAATGTTCTCCCTGAGAGATGACACGACAGGTCAGTAACGTGCTTTCGCTGCCCATGTCAACCACGTACGTACATCATAATCTGAAAGCCGTAGAAACAGCGCGCCTCTGCAATCTGGACTTCGGCACAAAACCTCGTTGCCAGATTCTCGACCACGATGCCATCCGATGCAGCGAAGAACGCTAGGACCGTAGACAAGAAGCTGCGTTCATCGTCTGTCAGCAGCTCCCTCCACTGACTGGCATCCGCCGAGAGATCGATCTCCGCTGGAGTCCAGAACGTTCCCAGCGCGGTCTTGTACATGTTCCACAACTGTAACCGGGTGAGCCCCAGTATGCGAAATCTCACATAGATACTCACTGCTGGAAATCTGATAGGGAATAAGACGAAGCGCGTCATTTCCGGTCGTAAGATGAGTTCGTCGGGTTGAGTAACTGGGTCGAGTCGCAAAGACATGATGCAGTGAGTGCCGTGGGGGTTCTATCGCTACCTTCCTTTGTGAATTGATACTTATACTCCGTGTTTCCGAAACAGTGGGAGGGGAGGGGGACGTCCCGATCTCGGCAGGATCGTGACTTCGATCAATCTCAACACGGTGCAGACGCATTGCCCCTTCTCTGACACTCTTCAATTTCCTGTCCTCTTCGATGTCTGTCATGTCATCTCCCGATCCGCATCGTCTCTTCACCATTCACGGCCTTCTCTGGTCCCGCACACCTGATCGATCTCAGGCTGGGTCTAGGTGAGCAGTGACTGTCGCGCATAACTATGCAGTCCTCTCCATCATCCATGCTACACCGCGTTTTTTTCTACCACCTCCACCACTCACATAATTGCGCTGGAATCATGCAAAGCGTTCTACGGACCCTCTCCAATGACTTGATCCACATCTGTCTGCAAGCAGCTTCAAACTCCTCTAATGGTACGTGTGCTCACCCGCCGTACATTCGTTCTTCCCCCACCCTCAATTCCTGTCACTACTCACTTCCTGTACCGTGCCACAGCAAGCGCGTCATCCTCTTCTATTGCGGACCCGTATACCGATGTGGACAGCACTACCGCCGGTTTGTTTCCATTGCATCCTCCTCACGATCACGTTCCTTATTCCAACACAGACATATGTACCATGCTCTCCTCTCCTCCTGCCGATCCCGAGGAGCCTGTCATTGGTATGTCCTTTGTCTTCGTCTTGACAGTGTGATCGCTGACTACGATGGTTTATTGGGCTTCGTATTGACTAGCACACGTGTCGCGTACGGCGGACGGGCGCCCGTACCTCGACTGGTGTGCTGAGGCCGAGCTGACGCTCGATGCCAGTCATATATTCGCCTGCGCACGCTGCGTTACCCATCCTGTGACTTTGGATCAACTGGACGTAGTCTACGACGACGTTCTCGTAAGCTCCAGTCTCGTCAGACTGTTGACATTATACAATGCATGGAAGCGGCGGGACCTCGAAGTCCTCGCTGCAGTGCATCGCATTCGTGTTGTCGCTCGAGATAGGGTCCCAACTTTGTTTGAGAAGCTTGTCGACCACGACTGTAGTCGGCTGTGCGCGCACGCTATCATTGTGTTTACCACGTTACGGAGTCTTCGCAAAGAAAGACCTACTCCCGTGGCCGGGATTGTCCCTCCTCGTTCACGTCAACTCTCTCCTACCTCTTATCTGCCGGTGGTAGACGACGCACTCCGCCATTTTATTATCAAAGAATGGCAAGAGACGTTCACTACCGATAATCTTCGCCTCCTTCCGTGTGCGGTATGTGCACGTCGTACACCTGCCGCCAACATCCGCTTCATCGACCCCTCTGAGCTTGACCTATCCCTCCTTCGGAATGATGCTCTCTCGCCCACTGTTCTACCTAAGAATTATGCGTTTGAGCTCTACGGGTGCGCTCTGCTTTACCCGAGAGGAATGTCTGACCCGTGGCGCTTGTCTCCCATCCGTGTATGTGAAACATGTGAGAGGGATCTTCTCCAGCATGCGAGCATGCCCAGACTCTGTCTGGCAAATTGGCTTTATTACGGCGTTGACAGCCTACCGTCCTCCGTGTCTGCGGCTCTGGAACGGAGTACGCCTGTGGATAAGCTGTTGGTCGCCCGAGCGCGTGCGAGCAGAATCTGTTTCCGCTTCAACGAAGCTCCGGCCACCGCCCATCCAGCTCCTGGAGAACCAGATCCAATTGCACCACAGCGGAGCTCTGGAAACGAGTCTGTACCCCAGCGATACGTTCGAGGAAATGTCCTTGTCATGCCTCAGAATTCAACGGCCCTCCACGCCAGCCTCCCACCTTCTCCCTCAGCCATACGAGATACACTCTGCGCTGTCTTTGTCGGCCGCTCTCGTCCCACTAGAGAAACCATCTCGAGGCTCAGGCCCGTCCTTGCTCGTAAGTCGACTGTTAAGACGATCTTAGAGTTTCTCATTGCTTACAATCCGTATTATGCAACGGATGGTCAGGCTTTTCTCGGCCTCAGTCGCACAAATCTAAACGCCCTCTTTGGACCGGCTACTGAAACTTTAGACTGCGGTGTCCTGTGCTCGATGGATGTCGGATTTCTACAGGAGACCGACGCCCTTCGAGCTTCCGCTACTGGTTATACAACACGAAACGAAGACGACCCCTCTCCGGAAGGCGAGACGTTGTTGATGGATAATGTGGGATACACCTGTGGGGACGAATCGCCGGTATCGTACCGGGAGATGAAAATGCGCGCACTATCACATTGCTTGCAGGGAGGCGCCTTCTTGACGTCCACAGCAGGTGAGATGTTCGTTCCCGACTTTGAGAACCCGGCACTTCTCACCTGGCTTTTCCCTCATTTAGATCCCTGGGGGATTGGAGGGTTTCATCATCCTCATCGGGTCCAGGCGATAACTATGGAAGAACAGCTGCGATACCTTCTGGAACTAGACGACCCCCGCTTCGAGCGCGACCCTAACTTCGCATTCGTCTACTATAACATTTTACAGAAGAAAGCCGTATGTGATTCTGTACGTTTCCGCGTCAAGGCCTCTCAGCAGCGCAGAATTGTTGCTCAGCTTCTCTCTATTGACAGGACTCTCCTCGATCGTCTAATTGCTCGTTACCGGCAGGACCCTGCCTTCGAACCTTCGTCCGCTGAAGAACGTGCTTTGCTCTCCCTCATAAATGACGTCGGTACTGTCCTTCACGACATTCCCGGAACCACAGGCTACAAGCTGAACCTCAGAAATGAAATTAGATCTCTTGTAAACTTCCAAGGCACCCCTGCCTTCTTCGTAACCCTCAATCCCTCTGATGTCCACCACCCGCTCGTACGTCTCTTTGCCGGCGAGGATATCTCTCTTGAAGACCCGGCCATTGGAGAGGAACTCACTGCATGGCAACGTAAGTTGATTGTTGCCAAGAACCCCGGTGCTTGTGCTAAGTTCTTTCATGTAATGATATCCTCTTTCATTCGTATCATCCTCAGATACGGCAGACCCGAACGTGGGCTCTTCGGCCGTTGTACGGCGTACTACGGGACCGTTGAAGCTCAGGCTCGTGGAACGCTTCATTGTCACATGCTTATTTGGATCGAGGGACATCCCAATCCCCAGGATATGAGAGAGCTCATGCTTCAGTCTTCCGAATACCGTACACACATGTTCTCCTGGCTGGAGAGTATAATCAAAAGCGAATTACTGGGGACTACAGAAATCGTGATCGAAGAGGATGGACGTCCTTTGCCGAGACCACGCTTTCAAGAAGGATCCGGAGCCGTACACCCGGGTGTTCGCCCGCCGCCCCGACTTGCGGAACTGCTACCTACCGAGTTTTGTCGGGAGTATAAGACTTTCGTCAATCAGCTTGTTCAATGCTATAACTGGCACGAACATACCGATACGTGCTGGAAGTATTTGCGGCCCAATCAAGCACCGTCCGACGAGAATTGTCGCATGCGTATAGACGGAAGCACGAGACATATCACTGAGCTGGACGAGGAAACTCTGTCGATCTTACTCCGACGCTTGCATCCTCGAATTGCGAACTACAACGACCTTGTCATTTTTTTGCTTCAAGCTAACATGGACGTGAAGCATATAGGTTCTGGCGAAGGCGCAAAAGCGCTGATATACTACATCACGGACTATATCACGAAGTCTTCGTTGCCTGCTCATCTCGGCCTCGCGGCGCTCATGTACGCCATTCAAATCACAGACACAAAGTACAGCCGTGTCAGCCAGTGGACATCTCGTGAAGACACGGGGGCATTGACAGTCCTGGTTAACAGCATGTTAGCCCGAAACGAAGTATCCGAGCAGCAAGTTATGAGTTCCATTGTAGGGGGTGGCACGCATTACACCAGCCACAAGTTTCGACTGCTATACTATGCTGCCTTCGACCGTATAGTTCGCAAACATTGGGGTGAGCTGAATGAAGCCGTTGATGTCGAGGTACTCGCTCATGACGACCCATCGCCAGAGAGCGATGATGAACCTACGGCTGCACAATCCACTTCATATAATCGACCCGCCACCCCGAGATCCCGGTCGAGCCAGAGCGGAGATTCTTCCGCCACATTTCTTCACAGTACAAGCCCAGAAGGTGACTATGGATCCGATACTATTAGCCTCGTCCTATCCAATGGATCCATCTCCGCCACGAGTCAGCAGCATGACTATCTTCTCCGCCCGACCGTTGAACCTTTTGAATCAATGCCGCTGTATCAGTTCGTTGGACTTACAGAAAAGATAACCGCTACAGCAGAGACACGGCGTCTGGATCGTAGAACCTCCACCGCAGCTCCAGGCCGCCGTTCCGCCGGCCGTCCTCAGCAAGATCGTGGAACCTTCGCGCCAAATCATCCTCAGTACGACTCTCATCTCCTCCGAAGAAGAGTGGTCTGGGTTATCCCGGTTTTACTCGGTCCTCGTGTACCTCCAAACGATGGCACTTCCGAGGAGCTCGACGTCTGGTCGCGAATTGTTTTGCTACTTTTCATACCCTGGCGTTCTCCTGGCGACCTCCGACGCTCTACGGAGTCGTGGTCGGAAGCTTACAACCGTCAGCAGCACCTCATCCCCTCGGAGCACCGTTCCGTCATTTGTAATATGACAGTTTTATCGCAGTGTCGAGATGCTCGCGACAAGGCCAGTCGTGATAGACGAGCCTTACTCATCGACGTCGTACGAACCGCTGCGGTTCCTCCCGCGAGCCCCGATGCAGTTGCAAATGATGACGAACCTTCGTTCGAGCTCCCAGAACTCAGCGCAGAAGAGATAGCTCACCACGACCGTCAATTCCATCCTCCTGTTCCATCAACACCGGAGCAAGTACTGGACGCCATTGTCTCTATTCCCGTGCGCGTTGCGATTGCTCGTTGCTACGCCCGCAACACTCCTGTGAGTAATAACATGAAATACGGAGCGGCGGGATGCCTCACCCTGTCCGGGTCTGCCACAGTCACTGTCGAAGAGACGTACATGCGAGCTCTCAAACGCAAACGCCGTCCCGAGATCCTTGCGCCGCCTGCTGTTATCCCGTTTGTTCCTACTAGCATCACGCAGCCACAGGAGGCTACTGTAAATGTCGTGACCCTTCCTCCTCTACACTCAAGTGCCCATCCTGATGTATGTCTTCCCTCTTCGCTCTCCTCCTACCAAATCGACTTTCCGTCCCTGATCGATCAGGTAATTATAGAATATCAACTTCTTCACAACGTCGAGCAGCTACGAGCCTTCGAGATAGTCGCTGAGCACGTCTGTTTCGGAGGTCCGCAGTTACGAATGTACATTGGAGGTGTCAGTGGTACTGGAAAATCTCACGTCGTCCACGCGATTCTCCGTCTGTTCGCGCTTCTCGGTCGTAGAAATCAGATTCTGGTGTCTGCTCCAACGGGTGCTGCCGCCATTCTCATAGGAGGTTATACAATTCACTCACTGCTGCTTCTTCCCTACAGGGAAAACACCAACCTACAACCCTTGACGGTACTGTGGAAGGACGTGACGTACCTAATTGTAGATGAGGTCTCCATGGTCAGCGCCAATTTGATGGGTGACATATCCAGTCGCATGCAACATGCAAAAGGAGCTTCAATGCTTGCGGAGGATACGCCTTTTGGAGGCGTCAACGTCATTTTCCTGGGTGATTTCGGTCAGCTCAGTCCTGTCAGTGGAGCGCCGTTGTATAGTCGCCGGTACTCAGCTCGACCTACAATCCAAGACACACAGAGAAAACGCGGAATTGTCGCATTCAAGGGAGTGTATCTGTGGAAGAATGTGACGACGGTCGTCCTGCTCCGTAAAAATCAACGACAACTTAATGATGAGGGCTACAGCAACTTACTGGCTCGTGTCCGGTTAGGGCATAGCGGGAATGCACGTCACAACAGAACGGCTTTTGACTTCCGCACCCTCCAAACACGCCTTCTGCAGAACTTCACTCCTGAGACATGTCTGCATTTTGCCGACGCGCCTTTCATAGTGGGGAGGAAAATTGTCCGCGATGCGCTAAACAATCAACTGATTCAGTACCACGCTGCTCGGCTCGAGACCGAAGCGCATACATATTATTCTAGGGATACCATTGCCGGCGAACCCCTGCAAGCGGCGGACCAAGAAGCAGTTTGGAGCCTTGGTTCTTCCAAAACGCATGACTCACCTGGGCGACTTCCTCTCTTCCCTGGTATGTCCGTCATGATACAGGAAAACATAGCCTTCGCCCACAATGTTGTCAATGGTGCGGTAGGAATCGTACGTGACATCAAGTACGAGGAAGACAATGGACGGCGCTTCCTCGTCGTCGTCTACGTCGAGATCCCCGGCGCGGGGCGCCTCTTAGGTCAAACAGAGGATGACATCATTCCTGTTTTCCCCACTCCCACTTACTTCTACTGGACGCCACCGCCTCTCTCGCCAACAGCCAAACCACCCTCGTTCTCCGTCCGTCGCTATCAGCCACCGATTCTGCCCGCATACGCGTATACGGACTACAAAGCCCAGGGACGGTCGCTTGACAATGCTATTATCGATCTCAGCAGTGCGCTATCCATCCAGGGAGCGTATGTCATGCTTTCGCGAGTTCGTACTATCGAAGGCGTCGCCATTCTAAGACCGTTCAAAGCGCTGAAAGTCGAGCAACGCCTCACAGAAGACTTACGAATACAGCTCAATGATCTGGAGGATCTCTCTCTTCGTACAGCCTCCGCCCATCCTTGTAAACATCGTCCCTACTATTCGTAGCCACTCTAGCCACTCGCCCTTAACTCCTCCAAGAAACCGCGCAAAAGGAATACGTAGCTCGTTGACTTCTTCGCTTGTTCACCGTACATAACACATAGCTCCGGTACTGCTTTCTCCCGCCTCCCACGTGGCCAGGTCTGCCCGGAGGGGCCCTAACCTTATAAGTACTTAGAGCGCATTAATTGAGCTGGCTGCTGGCTGACGTCATGATCCAGGTATGGTAACTCAAGCGCTGGATTCGCCACAGCGGCAGCCGAGTTCTCGCTCCGCGGCCATCTCTTAGTGAAGCTAACATCCTTACATTTCAGAGTTCAGAGCGTTCGCAGCTGCGAACCGCAGTACGTATTATTGTCCATGCACGCTACCTCCAACATGCTGCCCAAACTTCGAAAGCGAAACTTCGAAGACGGGGCCAGTCCGTTCACGCTTAGCGCTTGCCCCACCACTCCGTCATCCGCGGGTTCTCAGCGACTGCGAGCCAGCCACCATCCTCGTCCGAGTCTGCATGCACCATCCTCAGCCCGGCGGCCTTCGTCGCGTAGTGTCGCACGCGCGCCTCGTCCTTGAACACTGAGTAGTACTTCACCAGACGCCTCAGCACGGGCTCCCAGAGCGCAGGATCGTAGCAGCCCTCCTCCACCATGATCGTCCACAGCGTCAGCGTAATAGTCAGCGGGTTGACGATAGTGCACCCTGGCGGAACCACGGGCGGGGGCAGGTGCGCGCCCTCGGCGAGCCACGTCTCGAACGTCGCGTCGAACTCTGCGATCATGTCGGCACCGGAGTTGGCTTGCACGAAGGCGCGGAACGAGTCGCTCTTGTCGCGCGCAGTCCCCGTGAGCCGGCATGACTTGCACGCGCAGGTGAAGAAGTAGCGGCGGAGAAGCTCTTCCTGGCGCGCCTCGGCTGGCATGGACATGCCCACGTAGGCGACGGTGATCTCCTCACCTGCACGGATGGCCTGGTATGCGCGCAGCGACAGCGTCAGCGTGGCCGCGTCGAACGACTGTGCGGCGTTGGGGGAGCAGCTATCGCGCGTTGGTCAGGCTCTGCAGCAGGTCGTAGAGACGAATGCACGGACACACCTGTGGTTCGCGCGCGAGGCGTCTCTCGCCACCCCTCCGTACCGCCCGTGGTAAGCCGGGAAGGGACCGCACCCGAATGCGTTCGTGTTGACGAGGCCCTCCTCTGCCGAAGGCACGGTGTTGCCCTTCACATTCTTCAGCGCATAGAAAATACGTTTATTCTCGGGGTGCAGAGATTGCGCCGCGTTGACGATAATGTTCGTGGCATGCTCCCGGCCCTTCGGGGCGGAAAATGCCCGAGGAGCGAGTAGGAGAGGGCGCTCACGCACGATGACCGCCCCAGCAGCGATATCCACTGTAGCGACCATGCCGAGCCCTGCGCCCTCTATCGGGACGATCTTGTAGACGGGTGGAGAAGGTGTCGCGAACGGTAGCGGCCAGCCGGGGTACTCAGCCTCGAGGGCTTCCAAGACACCGTTGTAGTGGATGAAGACGGTAAGCTGCTCGGGAGGGCCGCCGCTCGCGGGGACTTGTGCCGTGTGGCAGGTGCGTTCAAGGAGATCGGGGGGGTAGTCCGGGGGCATAACACGCGGGATGTATCTAGCTGGGAGCGGGATGAGCCCCGTCGACGACGCCTTCTCCGACGACTCGTTTGGCGGTGACGGTGGGTCTGCGAGGAGCACAGTCTTGCGGGGTTCGCGAGGAGTCGAGAGGAGAAAACCGCGGCGCATGGTGGTGATGAGGGGAGGAGGGAGAGACCGTCGACCACGACGACTCCATCATATATAGCAGCAGCAGGTAGAGTTTGGTTCGGTTGCTGTCGATCCTCCAGCACCCGGCATGGACGGGAGAAGGGACACCATATTGGGCCAGACAAGTCGTCGGTTAGACCACAAAAGAAGCGACGCTTCGGGCACGATTGTCCAGCGGAGCAAGACCAGAAGGGAAAGACAATGCATGCAGGAAGAAGAAGTTCCAGACACGAGATCCCGTTCGACGTTCCCGTTTGAGATCCGGACCCAGCTTCGCCCACCAATCCATCTCTCGCGGATTCTCGGCGACCGCAAGCCAACCGCCATCGGTACCCGTCTACACCGTCCTATGTTCGGCGGCCCTCATCGCGTAGTGTCGCACCCAGCCCTCGTGCTCGAAGAGCGCAAAGCCCCTCACGAGCCGCGCGAGCACGAGCTCCATATCCTCAACCATCATCCCCTCAAGCGAGCCCAGCGGCACGACCTCCGCGCCCGCGAAGACCCACTTCTCAGCTCTCGGGCTCTGAGGAAGCTTGTGCTGCTGCTGCTGCTGCTGCTGCTGGCCCTATGTCTGTGCCAGCAGCGTGGTTGGGCGGCTCGCGAGGAGTTGAGAGCAGGCAGCCGCGAGAAGAGGGAGAGGCAGTCATGAAGGCCGTTCCCGGGCGGACGTTTGCGATAAGAGACATGAAAAGGCAATCACTCACCATACTGTCCATGTCCCTGCGATTACCAGCGAGCGAACTACCCTCCGCTAGGCCATGCAGAAGGAGCGATATAGAACGAACTCTCCCGTTCAATATGAGGCAGCTATGACATGCCGTGCGGTATTGCAGGCTCATCGCCGTGTCCACTCAGGAGCATAGAGCTGATGAAGAGGAGCAAAAGCACCAAGCTGCGGGGTTGGCGAGCAAAATTGTGGGTGCCATCTTCGACGTCGGGAGGCTGCTCGTTCGCTGGTGCTTTTCAAGACAAAGCGAGGACGTTGTGGTTGTGGTCAAGGACGACTTCTCGGAGCGCCCGCCGCGACGTCGAGCATGCAGCGCCCAGCCCCTCCTCGATGTCGACGACGACATCGAGAGTCGAAGACCTGACTCAACGGCAACTAGGTTGCTGATTTATGTGAGTCGTATCTGTGCATGAATCGAGCGCAAGATTGTTGAAGGACGTCAGGACGAGGACATCCAGTTTTCCACGCTGTAGGCTAGGTTACTGGCTCCGCCGGAACCTGGTACAAGCTCGCGAACATCCATGACGACGTTTGTTAGCATATCTGCGTACAAAAGACATGAAGATACCTTCTGGAGTCATTACACGAGGTTTTGAAGCATCTCAGACTTGTTCGTCCGTACGGCGGCGTACAAGTCTCAAGGACAGGCCTTATGGCAAAGTATGTTGTTCTGAGAGCATGCTACTTACCCTCTCTCATACTCGGCAGTTATCATAGAGCAAGGGCGAGCCTTTCATATGGTTACGCTCCCGCTGAGGTCATCTTAAGACACACGCTCGACCATGCTGACGCCCTTTGGTGAGTCAAAATCACCTTAAATGATTTGCAGGCAGCAGGACCTGATGCAGACTCGGTCCAGGTTTGAAAGTCTGATTTGTGTAGCCAGACGGCCTATTCATCCTGCTTCCCTCTATTCCGAACACACGCCGGGAACCCAGCTTGAGCGGCATGGCTTCCTCGGCCCCACAGACTTGACGTCCGTGCTATGATGCTGTGCACACACATTTTGGCCGTGCTTCATCCTTGTTCGTCCTCTCACTGAGTCGCTCCGACGAGTGGACAGTCCGCTCCATGTTCCGGGGCCACCGACACGCTCGCCTGCTTGCGAAGGGTTTCGACCGACAGCTTGCTTGCCGCTGCCAACAAGGCTCCGCCCAAGGGCATCACCCCTCCGTTTGTACCGCTTACCGACGGCGCCTTCATTCAGGACCTCCCTCAGGAGCTCATGCGCCGTGGGAAGATGGCCGACGTCCCCTTCATAATCGGTATGCCACCAGTGCGACCAACTATCCTCTGAGCGCAGCTTATCTGCATTTCAACAGGGAACGTGAAGGACGAAGGCGTCCTCTTTGCGTTGGACAGCTTCAACATCACGTACGGCGCCTGTCTTCATGTCGTCGCTGCCGAGCTGACTGAGCCACGTAGTACTGATGACGACTTCGTCAGCTACATCTCGCAGAAATCCTTCCCTGGTGCATCTCCGGCGGACCTGCAGAAGCTCTTGCAGTTGTACCCAGCAGATCCAGCTGAAGGTTCACCCTCCGGCACCGGCAGTGCGTATGCGTACACGCCGCAGGGCAAGCGTATCAACGCGCTGCAGGGTGACTGGTTCTTCGTTGCGCATCGCCGGCTACTCCTGGAGCGAATTTCGTTCACCCACACTGCTTATAATTTCTGTCAGTGTCTTTCGTCTCATTCCAGAGTTCTCAGCAGCTGACAGATCCTCTACACTGAACAGTGAGCGCACGCGTGAACGTTCCAACGCTAGGATACTCGCTGCCCGTACAACGACTCGGTAACGCCGGCTCACCCGCCCTTAGCCTCACGCACATAATTTGTTTCTGGCGTTCGCGCCAGACGACATGACGGACAACTTCATCCGATTCGTGAACACCCTCGATCCGAACGCAGATAGCGGAGTGCAGTGGCCGCGTTATGACACCACCGCCCGTGCCACTCTCAAGTTCGGCGCCGGCGACGTGCCCCTCAGCATCAACGTCGATGACGAGCGACTGGCCGGAATGCGCGAGCTTAGCTCACTCAGTCTACGCTTCCCCGCCTAACGAGCCCCTCCCGGCTGCCCGGAGGTTAACTGATGTATGTCCGTCCGGGCTGTGATGACGCGATTTGCTTCTTCCCCACATGTCACAGACTCTCCTCAACGTCGGTTCTGCTTCTTTTC